>PVKC010002165.1:0-45088 GCA_004027635.1 Crocidura indochinensis | reverse complement strand
ATTAAGAAAAATAAAACAGAACCCATGTACAATTACTTTGTCCCTCAAGACCCCAGATTGTAATACATATTTCTTAGCAGCACATCAAGCATTCTAAAGCCATAAAACTTATGTAACTCCTTAAACATTGAAGGCATAGTACTTTTTTTACATTTCCATGCGTATGCATATTAGTTTAAGTTAGCCTCAAAAGTGGGTGTTTCTTTTTTAAGGATAAGAGTCAAAGGAGCACAGTAAAAACAGCATTAGAGTGCCAATAATTGTTTGCATCGGCCCACCAAAATATGGGGGTCATGGAAAGGAAAATCCTTGGCCTAAATACAAGGGGACCAAACCCCTGATGCTTCCTGGCATAAGACCAGCTCTAGGCTCCAGGCACACTAGATTGCCCAATCCCAGTCATTGTCTGTAGTGCCAACACACTTTTATTTTCCACCATGTCTCTGTTGTTGGTATCATGTTTCTGTATTAAAGATCCTGGAATCTGCATATCCTATATTGCAGTTAGGATGGTGTAGAGTGTCCTCTTGTTTCACCTTACAATTAAAGGGCATTGCAGAAAGTCCTGTCCAGTATGCAGGTCGTTGACGTTCTTAAGTCTTCTCAGTGTTAAGGGAAGTCTCTTGTGAGTAGATCAATGTCAGAGCAGCGGTAGGGTCTTTCCTGGTAGAAGATTGCTTCCAGGTGTTGTTGTAAAAAATCTTGGGTCTTTCCTAGATAGCTTTCCTAGTTCAGGGGTGAATGGAGAATGGAGAGTCCTGTGCAGGTCATTATGCCAATGTTCAGGGTGTAAGGTCCCATTGCACTACAAGATTTGGGAGTTCGTATCTCTATTAGATAAGAATTTATTTGAGTGTAGGCATTTCCCATTTTAATGTGCCTATGCAAACAAGGAACAATGCCACATCATTTTATAGGTCCATATGGAGGATGCAGGAACATGTATAAAACTCTCCATGACGTGCTTAAACATAGGAATTAAACTGAGGGACTCTTCCACCAAATATTTCTTACTGAAAAGTTCACAAAGAGAAGAAAAGATAAAAAGTGGGGAAAATCTTCACTGTTTACGAGAATATTTAGTAAGATTTAACTGCCAAAGAAAATAGATATAAAATATTCAAAGCCATACGTGTACATTTTATGACTTTTGATATAGTTGGGGTTTGTTAAAATCAGTAAAAACACGTTGGTGTGTGATTAAGAATGTGGAGAACAGAAGTTAAAAAGGGTAAATGGGGGGTACTGAATGTTGGGGGTGATAGAGTTGAAAATTGAAATCAGGGAGCCGGGAGGTGGCGCAGGAGGTAAGGTCCCTGCTGCCTTGCCTAGGACAGACCACGGTTCGATACCCCGGTTCCCATATGGTCCCCCGTGCCTGCCAGGAGCGACTTCTGAGCGCATAGCCAGGAGTAACCCCTGAGCGTCACTGAGTGTGGCCCAAAAACCAAAAAAAAAAAAAAAGAAAATTGAAATCAACTTTACAGGGGTGTGCGAAAGGGCAGAATACCAGATGAACATTCTACATACACAAAACATAACTTAAGGATGGGATATATTATTAACATATACGGTGGGGGCAGTTTTGAATATGTAGACTAGTAAGATATTGCCAGAGATTGACTTAGATAAAATGAGCAGCTCACAACACCCTTAAATTTGGACTCATCTGAAGGCCGGGGGGCAGGAGAGTGTGCAGCTGGGGCCCTACCAAGGTTCCCAGCCTGCCCAAGCAAGGAAGAGACCCCATGCCAGGTAGAGCCAAGCTCAGAATCAAACTGCCATTCGGTGGAGAACCAGCAGCCAGGATCCACCCGCCCTCCTCCCCAGCCCTCCCCTCCTAGAGGGGCCACCGGACACCTACCTTTTCTGGCCACCTGGGTTGCCACCCCAGGAAGCCCTGGAGGTCGGGGGGGGGGGACAGGAGAGGGTGCAGCTGGGGGCCTACCAAGGTTCCCAGCCTGCCCAAGCAAGGGAGAAAGCCTTCGACATTGGGGCCACACCAGGCCCCATGCTAGGTAGAGCCAGGCTCAGGATCAAACTACTATTCGGTGTAGAACCAGCCATGTTACTAACATCTTAACCAACAATACTAGAATTTAAAATGGTTTCTGAGCCAAAATTCAGTGGTACAATGCATACTTTGCATTTATAAAAGCTATGTTTGCTCCCCAGAAGCAAAAATAAATAGTAAAATACAGAGTGCTTAAAAATTTTTTCTAAAACATTTGCATTTTGGCAATTTCCTATTACTATGGTAGTGCATTAATTATCAACTACCCACTAAGAAACGTACATTGTATTTCCCTTCTCTTCACATATTAGAATTTTTCCAACTCCAATTGAAATAATACTTAAACATTTATTAAATAATTTTTGCATAGAAAAAGTACCTGTTTATTGATTTTACCCATCAAATTTTAAAAGTGAAGTGTTTTACTAGGACCCAAAGCATGTTTTTCCAGATTTCAAAGTACCTAAATCTCCTTAGCAGTGACTGAAACGATTGCCACCCAACTCCATCCCCCTGAAAAGAAAAGTGAAAAGTTCTATTATGTATCTATTGCTCTAGTATACCAGTCTTTACAAATAGAAACTCCACCTGGTAGAAGGTGGAAAACAAGAAAATAATTTAATAATAAATAAATAAGCACTTTAACTGTTGGCCCCGTTTTAAAAAAGAACTTGTTTTGTTTCGGTCTGACTGGGAATTGCTTAGTGTTTTGATGTTTTGAAGGATTTTTATCTATCAAGCCCAGGAAGATCTGAAGATGATGATATGTGATTTTAAAATTATCTAATAGTTAAATAGCAGAACCTCAGTTCAAACCTCAGTTCAAACCCTGACACCACTTGGCAATGAGAAGTCTCACAAGTATATTCCTTGAAGTTCTAAAGCTCTGGCTAGATGGCCCTGGTAGTCCCTGACAAATCTGGGCCCCAAAAGCTTCCCAAAGCTATCCTTAGTCTCTAGCCTGAAATCACCCAATCTGGTTGGCTGAGAATCAAAGTTAGGGCCCCCCATGTCTTCTGGTCATTTATTTGAGAAGCTCCCAAATCCCTTAATGAGATTTTGTCATGATGTATTTAAAATATGTACTTAAAAGAATGAACACAAAGATTATATGGAGACTTTGATATTATAGGAAAAGTGATATGGAGAATAAAATTTTTAAAAATGATACATTCTCATTTTATGACCAAGATTAAAATATAAAATTTATAAACTTTAATTATCCAATTTAATTTACTTTAATTCTTTACTTGAATTCACAAATGTGAAAGGCTTTTGTTTTGATAAAAGTTTAGTTTTATACTAGAGCATCCTTTTGAATCAAAAATATTTTTAAGTTTTCAATAAAACATGTGGTTAAATCCCTCCGCTTCCTGACCTATTATTGAAAATTATCATAGGCAATAAAAACAGATTTTTAATATTTCTCCCAAATTAAGCACACCCCAGCCAAATATTCCCCAAAGTGTGAAACAACAAAGGCAGTAAATGAAAATAAATCAGTGATGTTGCCTGGAATTTTAGCTTAATTTTTTTACAGTTGCTCAAATATTAATAACTTGAGATCTGATCTTTTTAAACATGCAGAATTGACTTAAGCCTTTAAAAAATAGCAAGCTAAACAGAGATTTAGACCCACACTATAGGAAGCAATCCCAATTTGGTAGAAGAGGGACCTAGATATTTGCTTGGCATTTTAAATTACTTCTGTGTATTCCTTGAGACTACGTCCGAAGTGGAGTAACTTTAAGGAAATACACTATCTACTATGGAAGCTGACCTGTGTTAGTGTGGTTGGATACTAAGACATGAATAGAAATTGTTGACTAAGTAGATCAAAATAGCAGATCTCTTTGTTTTGCCTTTTTTTTCTGTTTTGGGGCCATACCTGCTGGTCCTTAGGGGTTACTCCTGGCTCTGCACTCGGGAATCTCTCCTGGCAGGCTTGGGGATCATCTGGGATGCCAGGAATTGAACCTGGGTTGTTCATGTGCAAACAAACACCCTACTTGCTGCTGTTGTTGCTCTGGTTCAATGATAGGAGATTTCTTATAGAAAGCTTACATAGACAAGGCCAGAGCAGTGGCACAAGCAGAAGGAATTTTCCTTGCATGCACTAACCCATTCAATTCAATCCCCCAGCGTCCCATATGGTTCACCAAGCCAGGAGCGATTTTTTAGTGCATAGCCAGGAGTAAGACCTGAGTATCACCAGATGTGCCCACCCCCAAGAAAAGAAACATACACAGACAGAAACCAACATAAATCAACTAAATTCAGGCTTTATATTGTAGTCATACTTATGGGAGAATTTGATAAACGGTTATTGAATTCTTAATCAGACTACAATTAAATGAAATTCTTTTAACAAAATAAGTGCACAGGAAGTGTGCAAAAAGAGTTGGTTATGTCCAATATAATTTTTGAAGTTTTTACCCTAGAAAGCAGGTCAAATGGCAAAATGCTAATGTACAGTCTCTCTGAATTTACTAAGAACAAAAGAAAAAAGGGGTGATATATATGGCTTAGTGAGAAGGAACTAGACCTTTATATATGTACATATATATGTAAATATAAATATTTTAATATATAATATATAAAATATATATTCATTTATATATTTATATATAATATATAAAATATATATTTTTGGACCATATCTGGTGGCTCAGTGCATAGCCTGGGCTCTGTGCTAGAGATCATTACTGGTGTATTGATAAACTAGAGGCAGTTCTGGGCTAGAGTTTTAACCCCTGTAGCATCTCTCCAGCACCCCTAGACCTTATCTTAACTTAATGTCATGTTAGAAATTTTATTTCTCAACCCAATGCAATGTAAATTCAAAACTAGTACATTATTACCTATTTTTATCCACATAGGATTAGATATTTTATAAAATATTAATTATACATATTAATAACAAGTTATATATATTCATAATATTAAGAATAAGTTATATATATTCATAAATTTATGAACAGACATGTTTATAATGGCCTGGCTGACATCTAGAGAATTAATAACTAGTAGGTTAGGAGTTTGGACAAATGTGAGATCTCTAAGAAGTCATCACATTGGTTTGGTGAAAATTGTATTTGAACTAATTTTATTTATAGGAGAAAAGTAGAGTGAATAAAAATGTGTTAAATAATATTTCTGAGAATGGACTTCAAACTCAGGTTAATGGACTGACAACACCTTTGATTTTGCATATTTTTAATATTGGTAAATTGCATTTACTACCTAGCCATAGCTACAGTATTAAAGGAAACTTTAACACAGGCAGAAATAAGGTTAATAAACATTGAAGATTCTAACATTGAAACTTAAGATGCCTGATCCTATACATTCTGCCTGTGATGGCTGCTACTACAATTAAATGAGAAGATTCTTTTTTTTCTGTTTTTTTTTAATGAGAAGATTCTTATAAAATGTTAAAACTAAAATTTAACCCATCATTGATAAACTTTATGAAATTTAACCCATTTTATAGCTCATTTATAAAAGATTCCTTATAAAATTTAAAGTACTGTTACTATTGTGATCCACCAAAAGAGTGATGGTATTCCTGGTTGTCAGTCATGCAAGTATAGTTTAAAGTTATTGGCCATGGTTTTAAAGAGAATGTGCATAAAGGCAGCAATCTATGTGTAGGGATTTTCCTCTGCAGTTTATTAAATAAGATCCCCTTGATAGTTGCTGGAAGTGTCAGAAAAAGGTGAAATTGGGTCTCTGCCTTAATCTGAGTAAATGAAATGTGGAAAGAAGCTGTGCCCTTCCTGGTGAGGATCCATCTTTACAGAATCTCTCTCTCTCCTCCATCTACAACTTTACTCATCCCCTGAGAAGAAAGTAGAATCCCCTTGCAGTTTTTAATTAATTGTTTAGCTTAAATAGAACATCTCTTACAGAATTTAGGACTGGGCCCTTATCAAGACTGGGATTTGAATAAAATGCCTTTAGGGGTTTCATGCCATATTCTTGAGACTCAAATAGATATCTTTTTGACTTTACCATACAAAAAAAAAAAAAAAAGAAAGGAATTTGGAATCCCATCATCTATCTATATTGAATTCTAGAAAAATCACATATGTTGCTTTCCATAGCCTTTCTGAGACTCCAAGTACCTAGGCTTGGAGAGGCCTTCCATACTCAGAAGAGAAAAAAACAGATTAGGAAGAGAACCAGGAGTTAGTGTCTTTTCTATCTTTTGCTTTTTTTCACACACTTTAAATGAGCCTGGCTTTTTTAAGCACAAGGTGTTAAAGAGTATTTAATTAGGTCAAAACTTGGGGCAGGATAGGGAAAATTGAAATAATCTGCCTGTAATTCAAGTTACCCCAGAAGCCTTTCTGCAGTATTTATGCAGAAATGTGCACAGAGTACACATTTAAAACATATGTGTGTTCTGATTAATTGCAACATTTGTAAGCTGTGTGAGGGGCACTGCAGCTCCATTTCCAGGGGAGAGTGGAGTCAGTTGTCCTTGTCGGAAGTTCCCAATGCATATGACACCATCGATAACTTCTTGTGCATAAAAACTGTGCATTGTGCCATGGATGTTTAAGTGGCAATAAAACCTGGATTGCAGGATCAAAACGGTAAATTTTATATCTGCCAAAAAATGGTCCGTAAAGTGAGGCAAGGTAGAGTATATCATAAATAGTCCTGTTAAAGAAATTGCAGTGAAATGGGCCAGGCTACATTTCCAGAGCATCTACCTCCAAAGCTGTTTTCCCTGCACCTCTGTCACTTTACTTTAATATCTATTCCACCAAGTATTTGCCTCCGGAGCTAACTGAAGCATTGAAAAAATGCTCTTTGTCTTTCTCTTAAATGCCTTTAATTCCCAATAGCTTGCAATAGTACCATCTTATGAATTAAGGTAAGATGCAAATTCTCAATGTGTTTCACATAAGCACTGAGTTGATGTTAATAAGATGAAAGGGAAAAGTAGCTTTCTTCTATTGTTCAAAAAGTCATCAAAAAGCAAGGAATGAAAATATTAAATCCCAACCAAATGCAGCATTTCTTGGTGACCCAGAAGGAGGCTTACCGATTATGAGTAAGGCAGATATAGCCATTAAATATAAAGCTGGATGTGACACTAGAAGGATATTACGGCTGAATGTCAGCCTAGCCCTGTACAATCTCCCTGGAACTGGCATTGCTATTGAAGAGAAAAGAAATAAAGCATTATGATACCAAGGAAGGCAAGGAAATCTTTTCCTTTCTTCTTCTTTTTAATTAGTCTGAGACTCAAATCTTCCCACTTAAAAACTTCTGTGAACAACGAAAGAAGCTAAGCATTGCCTATTGCTATGTTGACTATCTAGCCAACACAGGAAGATTAAAAAAGAGTTAAGCTAATAATGTGGAGGGCTTTTCTTCAGCACATTCTTTTATACACACTCCTTCAGCTGTAGAATGCCAATAGCTATGTCTCCTGTTGGGCTCAATTGTATTGTTGAATCTCTTTCTTCTTTCAACACAGTATGGCACCTGAATGGTTTGATTTGTGTTCTGTTGTAAAATTGGAATTTAAAAATAAAATGATGAGAGTATTGAGATTTTTAAATCACAGTTCACTGAAAAATGATGCCGACAAGAAGTGACAAATAGCTCGTGCTTTACTACTTAACCCCAATTATATGCATTTCCTAAGTCCTCCATGTGTAAAAGTGCCCACTGTACTGAGTCAGCTATATTGTGAACAATTAGTGGGGAGGACATTCGTTATTCAAAAGCATAGTAAGGTTTATATTCCTACCGTTAGAGTAAAGAAGATAAATGATAAGATTTAAGATCATAAAGGATTTTAGAAAGCATTCATACCACCATTTTGCAGAGCAAAGAAAGGCAAATTTATTCCAAGTGGCAACATTCTATAGCTAAAGAAGGCAAGGCTTTGAAGCTAGTCAGTGCTGGATTCTATTTGTGATTCTTATTTTCAAACCCAAGATGGAGAAGTCTTGGTTTTGCCCTGGAAAGGGATAGAGCATGTTTCTTTCTCTTTTGTAAGGACGAAGTTAAATAATGGCATCATGTATCTTGCATAGTGTGTCTCAAACAGATGCCATATGGACCTCCTCATGGAACCATGGGATATTTCAAGGAACCCAGAGAAAAAAATAACATAAATAGAGGCCATACCATGAGACTAGGACCATGGGGAAGGAAACATGATAAAATTAAAAAAACAGAAGGGAAATAACATCCAGAAAAAAATTGAGAAACACTGGTTTAGAACATAAAAAATATATACTCAAGACAAGTTCTTGACTCTCTTCTCTTGCCTGGGATCACACTGTGAGTCAAGAACTAAACATAAATGATAGCATAGGTCTTTGGATTTCAATTGACACAATGTCCCACCTTAGCCAGCTTGAGCTGTGATCCATACAAAAACATTTTGGTCAAAGCAACTCAAGTGAAATTTGTCTTTAATCTACCAAGAGATTACAAAGAAGAGTGGGGTCGGGGGAAAAAGAGAGGAACACATTTGTAGCACAGTTGACTTTTATTTCATTCCTGGTGGAGATTTAATTCTAATTCATCCCCCAACGTTTTTCCAAAAGAAGGAAGTATTTTTCCACTAAAGAGACTGCTGTTCAAGGCCAGTAATATCTCTTAGTACAATAGTAGATAAATACATTAAATACATACTAAGAAACAGAGGGCAGACTGAGTGATAGCGCAGTGGGTTATGCTTGCCTTGCAAGTGTTCTAAACTGGCTTGATCCCCAGCATCCCATTTGACCCACAACCCATCCCAGCCTGATTCTGAGCCCAGAACCAGGAGCAGCGATAGATGTGATCCCTTCTCCCCACAAAAAGGAAAAGAAGCAGAGGTCAAAACTTGTGGCACTTGTGGGTATTATCTCAGAAAAGCCTAATAATACAGAGAGAGGGCTAACAAATCTTGAGCACGGACCAGGAAAGAACAGTATTTTCAATCAGACTGTGAAATAGCTATTATCCCTATTTACAGATAGGGTCTCAGAAAAGTCAAGAAATAAGCCAGAGAAAATAGGTAGTAAGTGTTAATGCTAGGATTTACAGCTAGGTAGATCTGACTTCAAAGCTCAAGCTAGTTTCACTCTAATTACAGTGACACTGAATTGCTCACTTTATCACACGTTGGCTAAATCTGCTAGTTAGGATTATAATAATCTCATAAATTAGTGTTTCTGGTAAATATGTTTAAGCATGTGTATGTTCTATCTAGAAAATATCTATAACTGAGTGGTCCAGTCCTTCCTCCCTCCCTCTGTCCCTCCGTCCCTTCCTTCCTCCCTTCCTTCCTTCCTTCCCTGCCTCCCTCCTTCCCTCTTTTTTCTTCCTTCCTCCTTCTTTCCTTCCTTCCTTCCTTCCCTGCCTCCCACCCTCTTCCTTCCTTCCTTCCTTCCTTCCTTCCTTCCTTCCTTCCTTCCTTCCTTTCTTTCTTTCCTCTTTTTTCCTATGGTTAAACGTATATGATAAAGTTCATCTTGGATGGAAAAAGTACAAACCTATGAACTATGCTAGGAAACAGTTATTAAGTAGTTTTTAATTAAAAACATATTCTCTACCAAGATACTTTAATATATTTGTCAGAGAATCTAGAATATGGGGCCAGAGAGATAACACAGCAGTAAGGCATTTGTCTTCTGCACAGCCTACCCAGGATGGCCAGTGGTTCGAATCCCAGAATTCTATATGGCCCCAGTGCTTGCCAGGAGCAATTCTGCGTAGAGAGCCAGGAGTAACCTCTGAGCATCGCTGCCACCTGGGTTGGTCCAAAAACCAAGAAAAAAAAAAAAAGAGAAAGAGAGAATCTAGAATGTGCTTTAATGAAAAACTAAAATGCTTTGTATCTCATAAGGAATATAAAACTGTTAGAAGTAACTTTTAGAAAACCTAGGTAGAAAAATAACCTTTAAAACTTTAAATAATCTTTTAAAACTTTAAAACTTGCTAATAATTTGAAAAACATTTTCTATAATCACTGGAATTTTATTAGGTATCATGACGTTCAGTGATGAGTATTCGGTGAATGATTCAAAGTCTGTGTTAATATAAAAATAATTTCCCTGCTTTTCTCTTTCTTCTCTCCTCACCTGGCCAACAAGCACCTAAGACAGCAAATGCCCTGGGACCCCACCCTCGGTAAGGAGCTGCCCAACGCACGTGGGGCCCAACCTGCCTGGTGATTGGGAGCCCAGAGACTTATAAAGACGCCAACCATGCGGCCTACTCCTTTCTCTTTCTTCTCTGCTCACCTGGCCAACAAGCACCTAAGACTGCAAACACTCCAAGATCCTCAACCGTGCGCTCGACCCTTCCCAACCTCTTTGCCACTGAGCTGCTACACCGGGGGTTCCGGGGACTAGCTTCCACCTCTTCCACCGAGCTGCTAAGACCAAGGCACCAATAAGACCAAGGCGAACCCGGAGACCAGCTTCCTTGAGCACCCAGAGTCCTTAAAAAAAAAAAAAAAAAACAACAACAACAACAAAAACAACAGCAGCCATGCGCTCAGCCTTTCCTCTGCCTATGGGTGACTATCCTTCCACTGTAACCTTACCTTACCCTCTTTCTTTGTATCTTTGTTCTCATAACTAAAAATAAAAAAAAAAGAGTGAAAAAAAATTTCCCTGAAATATAAAATAAAAAAACCCCAAATAATTTTATGTACCATATAAACATGTTAATAAATAATAAGGCAGAACATGTAAGGTGGTTTATTGTATCAGGCAGTCAAGTGCCATTTTAATCTTGTTCTGCTACTGAAAACACCCATCTTCCAAATCTTGGTTCAAAATTATTATTCCAGCATCAAACTTCACACCAACATTTCTAAAGGGTGAAAATAGGAGAAAGCAAAATATTTAAGGATATTTCCTAGAAATCTAACATGCCATTTAAAAAAGGTTTAATAATGATCTTCTCTGAAATTTAATTTGCTAGGAAAACAAAGGATGCTCAGGTAATGGGACAACTACTATACAGGCTCAATCGATTGGTTTTGGTGTAGCCCCTAATAGGCCAATTTGAAAATTACTCTGTCAGAAACTACTTCAAAAGGTAAGGATTTTTACAAATGTTATAGGACATACTCATTTGCTACAGAGCAAGACTTGTTCCAGATGTAAGACACTGCAAAAGAAACGTGACATAGAGAAAGCAAATGGTCCAAGAGAGTTCTTGCTGATGAACCTTGGCATCAGCCTTCTGAGTCCTTTTTCTGGAACATGATATAATCAACAAGTTGTTAAACTCAATAAAGTTTCTAATAAAGAAGGCTACATTTTTTTTTCAAAAATTCTCTGTCTCTTTCTGTCTCACTCTATCTCTCTGTCTCTCTTTCCCAGTGCCAGAGTTTAAACTCAGGGTCTCATGCATATGACATTGTGCTGAACTATAGTTTTATTTTTAAAAAGTATTATGTCATTAAAACCATACAAACATGGTTTTCTACAGCAGTGCGTGGGAGTATCTGATAGTACTGTTCGCAGTTAGCAGTTGGGTGTGTCAGTATTGGGGGTCCATGCTGGGAATCAAAGTTCGGATCTGGAACATGCAAGAAATGTACCCTACTACTGTGAACTAATTACCTGGATATCACATAATTATTTTTGAAGAGAAAAAGGAATACAAATAAGTTCCTATACCAAATGTTTTATATAAGTTATAAGTACAAAATTATTTTTGCATTAAATTAAGATTTATTTAGCATGTCAATTCTATAAAATGTTCTGTAACCTTTATTGAATTAAACTTACTTTAAAAATGTGTCAGAGAGTGAGGGATATAGAAAGCCTGTCTTGAATACAGTCAGGGGAGTTGGGAGGTAAGAAATGGGAGCACTGATGATGGGAAGGTTACATGGTGAAGGGAGGTGCTTTTGTTATGACTGAAACCCAACTACAATTAAGTATGTAATCATGGTCTTTAAATAAAGAAATTATTTAAAAAAATAAAAATAAATGTGTCAGAGGAGAGAAAGAGAGGAAATTTGTTTGAGAGAATACCAACTATTTCAGAGTGGAAATAAACAAGCAAAGAAATATAAGGCATGCAAGAGAGATACCTGTTTAAAGGTAAACATGGTTTTGAAGAACAATCCAAAATGTTTTATAAGTGTAAAATTACACTTATACACAAATATGAATTTGAACACACCAAAATAGACAACATGATCTATTCTGTTACTCGCCTCAGGCACTGATGTTTAAATAGCATTGTTAAATGCAACAAAGGTCAGTTAGCTTCCACCTTTTAATAACAGTGTGAATCATATTTTGTTCCTATTTTATCCCTATAAATCAGCCCTTTGAATAGCATAAAGTAACTTGTCAAGATCACAATAAATCCTTAAGTAGAAGACTTTGAGAGAACATCAAAATAGTCTAGTCTAAAGACTATTATGTTCCTGTGTAGAGAGATTGTAGGGTTTATGGTCCATCATGGTTATTATATGGACCTTATAATGGGCCCTTGAGCTCTACGAGAAGTGATCCCAGAGCAAAGAGCCAAGAGTAATCTATAAACATAACCGGGTGTGCCATAATACCCCTCCAAAAGACTATTCTATAACCCCCCAGAAAACTCCAAAACTAAACATGATCACTATTGGTTATTCAGGAGTAGTTTAAGGTCATAAAATCCTTAATCTCTTGGGGAAAAATAAGAATGAGATGTGACATTTGTGACTGTCACTTTTTCCTCCTTCCTTCTCCTGATTCATTTTAATCACTTAGGATAAATACTTTCCTACCCCCTGCCTTTTGAATATTGTGGTGACAAATTAATTTAATGAGAAAGCTTTGGCAAAGTGTGAAATTTGTTGCAAGGATTTTTACCACTTTCTCATACACATTATTAATTCATATCCTCCCACCAGAATGTGAGCTCAAAATCATGAGTTAAAATAATAACTGAAAAAATAATTTATTGAATTTGGAACTTATATTGATTAATGTCCCATTGAATGTGATTTCTCTTATTTTTAATTTCAAATCAGTAAATTCCTCAGGTACTTAGGCTGTTCAATCCATATTCTTGAATAACGGAGACTGAGAAGCTTTCATTTGTTCAGTTCCCAGACAGCAGGGTAAATCTTTAATTTCTACTTTATTTTCCAAATTCTAGGAGGACCACACTAGTTTTAAATTTATAATTATGATCAAAGAAATTATTGTGTGTTGATCATATTGTTTAAAGTCAGCCTATGAAGACTTTTAGCATAAATATAATAAAGCCCATTGCTTTATCTCCATCTTAAAATTACAGGAGTTACTATTCATTATCATAAAACTATTGACTATGATTGCACATTTCTGCAATGCTACCACAGATCACAATTTATGGTTAATTGTTGAAATATGAAAAAAATCTCTGTATGCTATATATTATTTGAAATTGGATCTTTGAGAATAAGACAAGGAGCTATTTAAAATAATTCTCCTTCATGTCATGATTCACAGAAGTTCTACACTGTTTAATATATGGTGCTGTTTCCCCACTTGAAATCTTGCTCATCTGAATTCTTGATTTCTCCTTTAATATTGCCTTACATACTCAATGTTCATCTGTGCCCTTATGGCAAACTAATCTCATTATAGTTGAGTATGTCGAGAATTTTGCTGATTGTCACATAAATCTACACATAAAATATAACTAGAAAATGAGAATTAGATAAGTATAAATTATGGTAAATATGTAATGGGAACTACATCAAACCCATTCTAAATTATCACTGAAGAATTTTCTACTGCTCCTGTACCAGTAGGTAAGGGGACTTAAATTGTGGTCTTTATTATAATACTGCCTTGCAGCAGCTCGTAACTTCTGATTATTCTAAATTGTTAGGTCCTGAAGTATTCACTCCTGAAAACATATTAAAATAATATGTAGCATTTTATGAGTCCATATTTAACAAATTTGGTAACACTGAACTATGGATCAATTATGCCTTCTAATATGACCTTGGATATAATACAGTGACTTCTACACTGAGGTATTCAAACACAGCAGATGTTAACAACAGACAAAATATTCCACTGTCTTTTTCTTTAGAATTCTTATAAATATATGAAACAAAACAGAATAGCATCAACTATTCCCTGGTTTGATTCAGTTTCTTTATATGGAAGCAGGCAAAGAGATTCAATTTATAGTTTGTAAACATGTAGTTATGCAACATCCTAATATGGAAAATGATAGGTTTTACTAAAATAAATATTATTTTTATGTATATCACATGCCTTTTCCAAGGTGCTTGAGACAATCAAGTGAAATTTTAATTTAAACCACACTTTTTAATGAAATATCATTTCTTCTCTATGCATTTCTTTGGAAACAAACATTACAGTTTGGAAATCCCTGGGGGGAAATGCATATTTAGTCTTATTAAAAAATAAAGTTATAATTTTTCTATACACTTAATATTTTCAAAGATATTATTAATTTATAAGGTTGTTGCATTTTTATTGTTCACTAGAAAACTGTGTTATATGAACACTGATGTATATTTTAAACTTTCTAATTATACTTCATTTTAATTTATTTTGAAAACAATATTATAGGTATTTTATGTATTCTTGTAAATGACTTGAAATATTTTATAAGATATATGGTAGCACAGATCAAAAAGTGCAAAAAGTGGACAAAGAAGTTTAAATATAATATCCCAGATGATTGAAATAAAATTTTCTTATTAAAAAATTCAGTGATATTACTAAAAGACAATAACACTAACTATAAACAAAAATGAAAAGACCTATTCTCCATTGCTTTATATATAAACATTTATTTATATGTATTTATATATACACTTCTAAATACATATATATTTCCCCAGAGATTTGAATTGCTTTATAAATGACTGTGTGACACATGAAACAATATAAATATGATAAGTTAACTCTCAGAATTGTATAAACAGGGATTAATGTGATTTTCTAGAAGTTTTTGTTAGACTTTAAGATAAAATTTTAAATTCCTAGCCATACCAACTTCTTCTAACATGACAGATAAGCTAAGAACCTTTGTATCAATTGTTTCCTCTGCCTGAAATATTTTTCTGTGACATATCTATGGGAATATCTTGTTTCTTAAGTCTATTTAAATGTCAATGAAGACTCTACTGACCATTGTATTTTTTTGTTGTTGTTGTTTTGGGGTCACACCCAGCAGTGCTCACGGGTTACTTCTGGCTCTACACTCAGAAATCACTCCTGGCTGGTTCGGGGGACCACATATATGGGATGCTGGGATTTGACCCACCATCCTTCACCTCCATGCTATCTCTTCAACCCTGACCATTCTATTTTATGTGACAATTTAACCTCAATATGTCACTCAGGTCATATCCTATTCTACACTTTTACTTCCTTATTTTTTTCTTTCAAACATAGATAATTTACTTATTAATCATGTTGTTTAATCACTTATTCATTTACTTTTTAATCATGCTGTTTAATCCTTTTGTTGCTTCTATTCTTTGCTCCAGACTACAGTATGAGGGCCATGAGTACAATCTCATATTTTGTTATTGTTTTTTAGCCACACCCAGCAATGCTCAAGGCTTACTCGTGATTTGGATTTTATGCTCTGGGATCACTTCTGGATGTGCTGAAGGGACCATAAATGGAACCAGGAATTGAAATCAGGTCAGCCACAGTAAGGCAAACACCTTAACTACTTTACTATCTTTCTGAACTCAATCTGTGTATTTTATTTACCACTTAATTCCACAATCCTGGAGTCAGATTCATATTTAATAATATGTGATGGAATCAAAGATATGTGCACTTCAATTATTGGAAGAAAAACAAAAATGCAAAATTTTCATTGAACTATTTTCATTCTCATCTAATTTAGAAATATTGTCTAGCTTAAAATTACTTTATAGTGATTATGTTTTAACAAAAAAATCACTGTCTGGTTTCATAAGTTGATCTCACTAATTGCCTTCACTTTTAGAATATTGCTGCTTATTTTAATTATAAATATCATTTTCACAGAAATGTCGGAGTCTCCCCTGCCTTGACCTTTCATTGAAAAATATTATTTAAATCAGATACATTTCAATTACTTCGCTGGAGAATTCAATGAGCATTGATCTTTTAGGCCCATCTAATTTTCCAAATGTGTGGCCACAATTTCCTCCCATAATGTCTTAATTTCAGTGACTCAGCTTTCCCATCATCTTCCAAAAAATGGATTGAATTTACTAGCTCAGTTATCTTTGCCCTAGCCAAGTCTCCTACTAAAAATTCCTTTCTTACGTGTCTATCAAAAGCCTAAATTATCTTTCTTCTTCCTCTTTCCTTCAATTCTCCTTGAGTTTTGAAGACCAATTATATTCATTTGAAATCAGTTCTTATATCTGTGGCTTATTGTAACTTTAATGAGTTTATTGGGGTGAGGGGTTACACACTCTAATGCTGAGGGTTTCCTCCTGGCTCTGTGCTTTGGGATCACTACTGATGTTACTCAGGGGATCCGGAGCATCATGGAGTACCAAGGATTGAACTCAAATTGACTGCATGGAGACAAGTGTTCTACCCACTCTACTATTTCTCTTCCTCTGTATTTTGCTTTTTACCCTTACACTGTGATATTATAAAAAGTGTTACATTAAACAGAAACTATGTTTTCTCTGTATTTCTTTTCCAGAATATGTGGTATGGTGTTAGAAATAGAAATTCTATTCTTTTCCAGAATATGTGGTATGGTGTTAGAAATAGAAATAGGTAACCAAAACCCAAAATGCTTGCTTTAGAAAGAGAATTCAATAGGTTGGAATGCAATGATACAAATGCAGATGTAAATTTGGTTCCTACCACTGCATTATTCCTCAATCCATCTTAGAGTGAACTCTAAGCAAGAGATACTTGAAGAGGTGACAGACATATCTGATAAAAAATGTTTATTAAGTAAATGATAAATTTAAGAATAATGATAAAGTGTTAGTAATAGAAGATTTAATTGTTTTATATAAAATAAATCATTGTACATAACTTAAAATAACTTTAATTGATCAAATACTACACCTACTCTTTATAGGAATCCTTTAAGATAGTCAGCATTATTTCCATTATTGTTGATTTAGAATGTAGAAAGAACAGCTCCGAAGAATTGGGCCAGTTCTCAAAGGCCATGTAATTGATAAAGCATGTATTATTGACAGAAATCCTGGTCTTTGGGTATTTGCCAACATATCACACTACATATCTAATTATTTTAACTTGAATGTACAGAAAATGTGTGCATTTATAAGAACATAAACTTATAGCTATCTTAGCTAACCTTTTTCATCTAAAATGTGTTGGAAGTTCTGATTTTTATGAATATCAGGTATTAATAACTCACAACAGCATTTTTGCCAATATATACACATATATACACGAGTGCAAGTTATGAAAGCTCAATAATCACAGTCTAATGTCCAAGAAACTTAACAGAAACAGTGTTGAAAGGTATTTCATGGGGCCCGGGAGATAGCATGGAGGTAAGGCGTTTGCCTTTCATGCAGAAGGTCATCGGTTCAAATCCCGGTGCCCCATATGGTCCCCCATGCCTGCCAGGAGCAATTTCTGAGCATGGAGCCAGGAGTAACCCCTGAGCACTGCCGGGTGTGACCCAAAAACCAAAAAAAAAAAAAAAAAAGAAAGGTATTTCACACCACACTACTATATACTTATAATAAGTTTCAGAGACCTGTTGTTTATAAGTTGAATAGACTCCTAGAAGAGATTTATGAAAGCTTATAGGTAATACTTAAGTTTCAAAAGCTAGGTCTCAGAAAACAGAGTTACGAATTAACTATATCTTGTGACAAGTCTTTAATTTCTCTCTTTCTTTGAAATATGATTTCAATGTCCATGGCCTTCATTCTATCTAATCTTTCAGGGAATCAAACATATATCCTATCTAATTCTGATGTAGAGAAATATATATATATATATATATATATATAAATTTCATAGATCAAATATCAGTTCTACTACCTAAATAAAATAAAATGAAATATTTATCGTAGGGGGACTGGAGAGATAACACAGTGGGTAGAGTGCCTTGCATATGCCTACCTGGGTTTGGTTCCAGGCATCCAATATGGTCCCTGTAAACTGCAAAGAATAATTTCTGAGCACCGAGTCAGGAGTAACACTTAGGTTACTGCCAGGTATGCCCTCCCCCACAAAAAAGCCATAAAAGTACATTTATTTTTATTTCAATCTTTAATTAAAATAATTTCAATTTTAAAGAAAGATTCCAAGTGAAAAGCAAGATGAAATCTTAGGCTACTGATGCTGAAATTTTATTATGTTTATATAAATTTTACTTACGGGTGGGATAATTCATGAATTCACTCATCTTTTGAAGTTTAGGCCATATACTTCATCTACTCAGTTTTTCTAAGCATCCCCAAGGAAACTACTTCCTTTGGAGTTCACGGACTCCCTATGAGTTTCAATCTCAATACTCAATAATACTAAATTATTAATACAATGCGTATTTATGATTTTGTATACTCTAAGTATTTGTAATATGTGGGGTTTGTATATTGCCTAACTTGTCCTAATAGTTATATTGTACTTCCTATCACATAGTATATGTTAAATTCATGTTTCTTTCAAGAAAGGAAGGGAAAGATGGGGGAAAAATCTTACATGACTTGAAAATTTTACAAATGTATAATTTTCTGTGATAGACTTTCAAGTTTGCAGTATGGACAATTGAGCTTTCTTCTGGCTTTTTGAAGTTAGAGGAGAATTTATAATTCCTCTAATTTTAATAATGTTCACTGATTCAAATACTATTTAAGAGAATTAACCATCTCTGTGAGATAGGAAAGGAGGCATGCCACATGAAGTAAAGATCATTTAGCGCAAATGCATCTTACTTACTTGAAGCAGGCACCAACTTAATCCTTCACTTTATTCAGCAGTCTAAAGAATGAATACCATAAAGTTGATAAAGGCAGTAGTTAAGGTATCATTCCTACTTCTATCATGCCCCTCATCTTGAAAAACAACCTTTGATTAAATCAAAAGTAGAAAGTCAAAACAGGCAAAGGAAATAACCAAGTACAGTGTACTTCAAATCACTCACCCTTTATTTTCTCTTTTGCCTCCACTATTTTCTACTCTCCAAATATCTTTCGTCATGAATATTCTCATTGCAATGATTGATTTCCTGAATTTAGCTCTAATGCTATTGCATTCTGCCTCACACTTATATGACAAAATAAAATATTTCTGCAGAGGCTGATAACCAGTTAGGTTGCAATCTAATGTACTTGGGTCAATGACCCCGCTGAAATCTTTTATTCCTGTACCATTAACAGAGTTGTATATGTCTTTATCCTAAATTTAGGAGCCTCTAAACTTTATCCTTAACAACAAACCCCTTCGATTTTTCTCTAATTCAATATCCAACAAGCATGCTTCGTTTGGTTCAATCTCTTTTCCCAACAAGATTGTCTTCAATACCTAGGCAGTACTTGAGGTGAGCACGTGAGGATGTTGAGTTAGTATCCATGAATATACATTGAATTTGGAAGAAAAATTAGGATAGAATTGATGTAAATAATTTTAATTTGGGCAAGTGGGGTAACTGAATCATTTACCATATACTTTCTCAAATTAAAGAGTACTGACTCTGATTATGGAGAGTAATTGAAAACTTGAAAATTACATTTGAGTAAATATACAAAAAGACTGATTTTTGAGTCCATACCATTTTAGTCTACATACAGAAGTAATATGTTAGTTTCTTTTTTCAAGAAATAAGTTAATTATTTTAGAGTGATAAGCTAAATACAGTAAAAATGAAAACAAGTTGAAGTTTGTTCAGACCACAATGTTACCTAAATAACACTATTTTTGGCATGACGTTTCTTTTTGAATCTATAAGGAAGATATACTGTTAAGCAAATATTGACTATGTGTTCTGATTCTTAGAACAAGCAAATGGTTTTGGGAAAAAAAACTCAGGGTGTCATGTTTTGACAGATTTATTGGTTGGTCAAAACGATCTTGTGTCATACAGTCTGATTAAGAAGTGATTTCTGTTGACTTTTTATATGTGACAGAAGATAAACAAGCCTCCAAACTATACTTCCTTGAATAAAACAAAGGTTTTAAAGCTGGAGAGGGGGAAAAAAGACAAAATAGTTGACTAAAATAAGTTACTAAATAAATTACTAAATACTCCCATTCATATTTTCATAAAGGTTTTTTAATATTATTTTGACAAAGAAATTTTTATTTCCAAACCATTTTGATCAATGCAATTTCATAGAAGACATATAGATACTAAAGATCATGTTCCTGTGTCAGTCATAAACTATCAATTATATACTACTATGAGATATATAAGGCACAGATACATTACTGATTGGTAAACTGTGGGCATATTTTAGTTTTCTAAATTCTATAAAGACATGTGTTGATGTTATGGTTTGTAAACCTGAGGCCAAGTTTCAGCCCCTAACAACTCAGATCTGATCACTACAGGGAGCAATCCTTTAGCATTGAGCTACCAATTTCACCAAATATGAACCTCAAATCAAAACAAACAAAATTCAAAAATACTAAAAAATAAAAACCGTATAAAATATGGTGAATATGTACTTCTTTATATTAAAATATTTGTTCTATCATTCCTAAGAAGAACTAAATGAGACCATTGATATACTGTATTTGTTCCTGCTTTACACTTTGTTTTTTTAAATTCAAAGTGTCAAGATATCAGGGTACAGTATGCTCACACAACAGAAAATGCTAATATAGAGTCAAGTGAAAGAGTCCAGACCAGATGCAGAAAACTTGCAAAAGAGGCTTTAAAAATTAACATATTTAAGCAATAAAGAATTTTGTGAGAGACAGAATTTCAAAACCTGCTAAAACTACATTGCTAGTGTTTCTGTAACAAAGCAAGTATATTGGGCCAGAGCAATAGGACAGCAGGTAGGGAGCTTGCCTTGCTCATGTTAATGCAGGTTCAATCCTGCAAACCATATGTATGATCCCTGAGTATCCCAGGAGTGATTTCGTAGCACCAAGTCAGATGTAACCCCTGAGCACTGTCAGGTGTGGCCTAAAAAACCAAACCAAATTAAACCAAACAACCAACCAACCAACAAGTATATCATGGAGGCAAGAGAGAGCTAAAGAGTTTTATAGCTGCTGGGAAGGATCTTGCTATTAGAACACAAACATTAGGAAACAGAGTGGTGACACAAGTGGTATGGCATTTGCCTTGCATGCGGCTGACCTAGGATGGACCGTGGTTGAATCCATGGCATCTCATATGGTCCCCTAAGCCAGGAGCAATTTCTGAATGCATAGCCAGAAGTAACCCCTGAGCATTACCGGGTGTGGCCCCAAAACAAAATGAAAAAGAACAAAAACATTAGTTATAAAAGACATCTCTGATTCAGTTACGTTGGACATTTTAGTCTCAATTTAATGTAGTAGAAATTAACTCTCACTATCAAGAAGAAAGTTTTTGCTAAATTCTTGGAACTCGGAATGGACAAAAATTATCCTTATCATCAATGTACATTTATTTTATACCTAATCTAAACCAAGTACATTACAGTTTTTATAAGAAGTCATATCTATTTGGACCAAATAAATTACAAATGTTGCTACTAACTGTCTGACATATTGATATTATATGTTTTAAATGATAAAAATTCTGTCAAAACTCTTTACAGGTTTTTAAATAGCTAACACTCTAGCAAAGAGCATGATAGTTACAGAATCAACAGGATTACAAATAAGTGAAAATGTAAGTTGAAGAAGAATGAGAAATACATGGAAACCAGCCAGAGAACTATAGTGAGAGAACTGAAAGATCAGTTTTTCTAAAAGGAAAAATATAGAGTTGAAAAGTTAAATAAAAACAGAAAATTAATTCTTATAAAATAAAGTTATATACACATATTCATAGAGAGAAGGTAAAGAATAGAAAAAGTTAATATGCTTTACATTATTTTCTCTTGATGCCAACAAGATAAAGCAAATTTTTAATATTTGATGTATTTTATGAATGAATGGGCAAAGATGAATTTAGGGACATTGACATAAAAGTAAGAAATGCTACTTCATAGATTCATAGTTTGAAGGACTGTTATCAGACTCATTCAAAACACTTTTTGGAGAAATTATTACTTCCAAATCTCTCCTGAAGAGCAGATGAATTAGGATCTGGGGGTAAGAGGTTTTAATGTGAAAAGGGGGATTATGGAGATTATTATTTATATTAGGGTTAAAGTCATTGTGCTTGGTTGGTGATTTCAGAGTCAATGGAGAGATTAGAGCAGATGTTTGTGAGAGAGAAAAAAAAATCACCTCTGGAAGACAATTTACTCCTAGATTGGAAGGAACTCTTTAATTCAAAAGAATTAAATTTATCTTTAAGATAAATTTTTCTTTCCAATTTACTTGGAACCAAAATCTACTTTATAGCGTCATACTTCCTGCTTCATGAATATTATGGAAAGAATAGTATGAAAGAGAGGAAAAGTTTTATTCCAACTGGGTAGCCAAAATGACAAATACTATGACATACCCCTCAAAAATTTATTCATTTTTCTATTTCTCACATTTTACCCCAAATCATACAATACTAAGAATGGGAACACAGAGGGCTTTTAAAGAACGGAAGAGCCAGATAAGGCTGAGAGCTTATCTGAATTTAATTGGCCAGGGGACAATGAGGAGTGAAAGGATCACTTTGGGTGTAGTTTCTCAATTTCTTTGGCTCTCCTGAAATAGCTAAACTCTAAAAATTTGAATTAGATGCTTGGTGGTGAACTGGACCTCCATTTAATCAATATATTGAAAACTCTGAGTTTTCTATGGCCAAGAACCATGGATGGCCATAAGTAAGAGTTTCACCTCTCTTAGACAACTCCTTTTTGCAATGTCAGTGCATAATTTCCCAGGTAGAGAAGAGGAAAGCACAGAAAAAAAAAAAAAACAGAGCCCTGATTACTGTTAAGAGAACAGAGCCCATCACCCAGCTGCCTATTTCATACTCTTTGCTTTTTCCCTTGGTCAAACCTCATTTAGACTTCTCTCCTCCCAGACCTTGAAAAGTTATAGCTTGCTCTCAGATCCTGAGATTTCTCTCTCTCTCTCTCTCTCTCTCTCTCTCTCTCTCTCTCTCTCTCTCTCTCTCTCTCCTCTCTCCTCTCTCTCTCAACAATTTCAGCCGCTATCTTTGTTTTATTCTATTCCCTCCAACCGAATTCCCCCTTTTTTCCTTATTTCTTTGACAAAGGCCCTTTTGTCTGGTTTTGAGATGCTTAGAGATTTCTGAGATCAGAAAGGTGTTTGTTTGGCAAAGGGCTTCAATGAACACCTCTCCTTAAATCAGGATATGTGGTGGTCGTCCTCAGCATTAGATGTAGAAGCTAATTGTGATGTCTCAGGTAAGTCTGAGTCTCCCACTTGTGGGGGGAATGAACCTGGAGCTTGGAGCAGAGCTTTTTTTCTTTCTGCAAAGACCAGGAAGGAAGCTTTGAAATTGAACTTCAACTTTTCCAAGGAGGATGCATTTCTTAACGAAGAGGTTCAAGACTTGGCGCTGGCTGGATCAAAGAATAGTTAGCTGGGCAAACACAGGATCCATGTACGGGAGAGGCTGTGTGTGTGTGTGTGTGTGTGTGTGTGTGTGTGTGTGTGTGTGTGTGTGTGTGTGTGTTAAGCTCTGGATGGGGTGGATGTGTGGTGATGGGGAGGGTACGGTGAGGGAGAAGGGCTGGGACTCAGGCGATGCAGAAGAGAATTGGAAGGTGAGTAAAAAGTCACTAGCAGCCTCGCTTCCTTCCTTCCTTGCCTCTAAAAATCAGAACTTGGGAAAAGGGGATGATTTCAAAGCACCAGTCAGCACCCCGGAGGGAGATCTCCTCTTCTCTCCCTTCTACCGCAGCCGGACCACCAAGAAGAGCATCTAGAAGCAAGCCAGCAGGATGGAGTTAGGACCGCTCGGAGCGCCCAGATCTCGAGGTAGTCTAAGGTTTTGCCAACCTTCCACTTGCTGGCAGTTGCAGAAGAGGAGCAGCTTTTAAGTGAAAACGTACGTGCCATCCCATCCGAGGGCTGCTGCGGCTTTTTGGGGGGCTGGAGGCTTTCTCTCCCTCTCTCCCTCTCTCTCCATCAGCTCTCGCAGCGATCGCTCTGATGCTCCCTGGGACGCACCCCTAAGTTTTGGCAGGAGAGCTTGCCCGCCCCGAGCTCGGCTTCCCCGGGTTGGGGAGACCTAGGCGGGATCCGCTATCTCCAGGGCCATGCCAATTTCATCCAGCCCTTGTCAATTAATTTCATCCGGAGCTGTTAGCTGTCAGCGGTGCTGATGACATTTGCGACTTGAGTGGTGGAATGCGGGAAGGAAACCAGAAGCAAAGTGGTACCGGTACCGATACCGGCGGATCTTCTTTTTCTTCTTCTTCTTCTTGGCGCCAAGACGAATGGTTGGTCCGAATTTGCAATCCCATCGGACCTCGTCTAGCTCCGAAATGCAAATACCCAGAGAGAGCCCTTGCCCAACACCAGTAGGCTAGGATGCCAATCGCCTTGTCTTCACCGGCTCTGATTTCTCGCAGATCAAGGCATCCAAATCGTGCGGCTTGGAGAGCATCAAAATCAAAATAAAACAGAGGAAGAAGGAAAAAAGAAAAGAAAGAAAAAGAAAAGAAAAAAGAGGGAGAGGGAAAAAAAGAAAAAGAAACAGAGGAGGAGGTGGACCTCAGTCAAGGAAAAGTTTCAGAACCAGAAGTGTCAGCGGCCAATTTGCGGTGTGCAAGACGCAGAGAGGAGCCGGCTGAGAATTCAGAAGAGGCTATTTTATGATTTAATCTCTCTGGATTTTATTTATTTATTTTGAATTAAGACACCTTTCCCCCCCCCCCATCGTCTCCTCTTCTCCGCCCACCCTTTTTCCCTCCTCCTCCTCCTCCTCTTCCTCCTCCTCCTCATCTACCTGTCAAAGTCACTGATCTTTCTTTTTGCATTGCCGAGGAGGACGTCAACGGGAAGGAATTCCCCCTGGGCAACGAGCTCCCCAGTCTTCTCCGGGACCCCGATCGGAGGTAATTAAGCCTTGGGGGAGTGTCGGGTGGAGTGTCGGGTTGGGTTGGATGGGGATCGGGGTCCTGGAGGGTCCTTGCAAGCGGTTTGCAAAGAGGCAAGGAGCTCCCTGGACCCCAAGGGGCTGCAGAGCTGATCCACACCCCCTTGATCACCCCCACCCCAGACACTTGCACTCAAGGATTCCTGGTGGGAGCTGCCTCTGGACCGATCGCGGGTTCCAGGGCTGCAGCCACCGGGTTGGGCCGGGCCACCGCCCCGTGCAGACGGGCCCCGCACAGCTGCGCCCGGCGCAAAGGCAAGGGCACCCCCAGGGCCACCCGGTAAGTGCCACCCTCTCCCCTCCGCCTCCCAGTGGGTTTTGCCTCCTCCCATCCTTCTTCCCTCCGCCCCATCACCCCCTCCCACCCCAGTGCCAGCCACTGGCAGGAGGGAAAGCTCAGGGTGGGCAAGGAACTTTGCAGGAGCGCCCCAAAGGAGGGAGGCAGCGCGCGGAGCCAGATTCGGTGCAGGAACCAGAGCCGGTGCGCACCCTGGGTGCTTGCTGTCTCAGTCTCTTCCAAGGATGGATAGATGCAATGTATAGATGGAGCCCTGAGCGCTTGCTCGCTCTCTCTTGCATTTGGTCACACACAATGCAACTGGCTGGATGATCTTTTTTTATTTGGAAATGGTCTCAGGGGTTGGGGAGGGAAAACTTGCCCTCTTACACCTTTGCACACCCCTCTGCAACTGGTAGGTCCCAAGGCATGAGCTTGTGAAGTTCCTCCCGCATTTAATTCTTTGATTGGGTGGGAAATGAAAGAATTAAACTAATCCCGTTGTTGTGCAGCCCGGGAGAGAAGAAAAGATTGGAAGACTTGCTTGGTAGGGAGCCTGTTGGGAATTCTTTTTTTGCAAATCCGTTGCTTAGCCTTTCATGCAACTATGCATGGGTGGATAGCTTGATCTAGGGGCTAGAATTTCTCTCTTGGATGTATATAGAGATCTCTAGTTATAATACAAATAATATTGAATCTAACTGGGCCCCAATAACCAATTAAGTGATTCATACAGGGAAAAAACTTGGATTTTTTTTTTTTTAAATAAAAAGAAACTGCACCCTCTGCTGTACGTTTTAGTAACTACACTAGGGATTTCCCCCACATGTACACTCCACCCCATACACAGCTACCGCTGAAAATCTATTTAGGAAAATGGCATTTATTGGACCAGGGAGGAAATTTTTCCTAGCGGGGATTGGAAAGCAACTTTTATTTGGGAAAGTCACAGGTTGCTTTCCAATCTTTTCCTCGACTAGAGATTTCCACAGAATAGAGCCTGTTGTTTTCTCACCTCCTACCACATTCACTTTCCCCAGCATTTTGGTAAATGAAACCTTATGACTGTCAAATCTTTGGAATGGAAAAAAAAATTCTGAGTGAGATTCAGAATTCCACTAAACATATGGTGTCTCTGACAGTTGATGGAGTCTGGAAATAAGACCCGATTTTATGACTTGGAAGCACCAAAAGTTTTCGTATCTGAAATAGAATAGGGAAAGTAAGCAGGAATCTCTCCCATCAAAGTGATATACATATATTTTTTTTTCAGTTTTATACTTTATGGTTAAGTTTGCAAAAAAAAAAAGTTCTCAGAGAGTCTCTTTGCTCCTAGGTGGGGCAACCAGCACTTTTTAAATTTGTGGAGCCTCAGATCTAAAAATGTGTAGAATTAATTATAATAGCGTCTGTCCTCATTAAGTAATTCCAAGCTGTGTCCAATTGCCTTAACCTCCTGTTCCTCATCCTCTTTCTCTTTGGAGAAATGGACCTTGGCATGTGGGTTAGCACTCAAGAGGAGAATATGCTTCAAGTGTTTTACATATAGTGTTTTTCTATCTTACATGCACACAATCTATGTATAAATATTTAATATATTTAAAATGATATATTGTGGATACTAAAAATGACAACAGTTCACAACGAAAGACAAGCGTATTTATAACCCCTGTATTTGGCTACTAATTTGGCCATGCTTTGTATTGTGAAATTGGAAATGGATTGTCTTGAATTTTTTTTTTGAAGCAAAACGGTTTATTCTATTTTTACCTATTGCTAGGGGATTTTTTCTTTAAGTTTTTTTTTTGTCAGCTTTCATTGGACCTGTGTATAAAAATGATTCAGATGAACTATTTTCTGAGAAGGCTGATGTATTTTGCGACTTATTTTTATGTCTGTGATTAGTGTTTATGTTATAATTCTTTTTTTAAAAAAATCTCAAGCAACGTTAAAAAATTAAATACTTATACATTTAAATGAGATGTTTCTCTAAGTGTTTTTTTTTTAAAGATTTGGAGAGAGGGTTGGAGAGTTAACAAAGCACCAAATTGCCTGAAAAGTATTAAATTTAAATCACTGAAAATCAGTGATTATCTTATGTGTTTGTGTTAGTTTTATTATAGGTCAGTCAACAACGTAGCATAGATTAATAAATACTTTTATCTCTACCCATTCATGGAATTCAGAGTTTTGTTTCAAAACTTTATGTGGGTGTAGATTCTCTACCGTGTGTGTGTGCTGAAATCCTTAAATCTGAACTTTCTGCAAGTGCGTGAAGATTTGGTGTAATGAAACATGGATTTCTTCTAAGCTTAACTGATTATGACGTAATTTTATATATCATCTCAGCTCCAAATATCTTGTAAAATAGAACTCTAATTCCTCTAATCATTGTTCTGTTGGTGAAAAGAGATCTGTCAGGTCGTGTGTGCAATTTGATTTCTTAAGAATCTCATGATTGGCAGTTATTTATAATAACCAATCAAGTATGAGTAAAATATGCCAATGATGTTGCTGTACATGTTGAATTACTTATATTTTGAGAGACAGTTAACAAAGGAATGGAAAGAAATGGCTCTCATTAAGTTGACTCGAAAAAGCTTTCTTCCTAACAAATAAATGCATGCAAAGAACATTCAGTCTGTGCTAAACATCTCATCTAGTCAATGTTATTATGACAGTGCTGGAAGAAACTAATTTTTATGGATATGAAATTTGTACATATCTATACTTTTCCCTTGATGGGTGGAATATGATTATAGTGAGTGTTCTTTTTGTTTCTACTCATTCAGAAACATGCATATTTATAGAATTATTAATGTTGACGAGCAATGAGTCAATAGCTGCCTATTTCAGGTGCCTCCAGAGAATTGAGTATTTATGGACTAAATAGCTTGCCATACATACCCCCACTGAGATTATCTGATAAAAATAAATGCCAAAGAGAACAGAAGTTACTGGATTTGCTGTCAATATTTCCTTCTGAAACTGATGCAACATGTGACTGATTTTAGATTATTATTGTGTGTAATGATTGCCATTATTTTCATGTGATATTTTGAGATAAAAGTCCTCCGG
Source organism: Crocidura indochinensis (assembly GCA_004027635.1). Classification (NCBI taxonomy): domain Eukaryota; kingdom Metazoa; phylum Chordata; class Mammalia; order Eulipotyphla; family Soricidae; genus Crocidura; species Crocidura indochinensis. The sequence continues at coordinate 16,583 of PVKC010002165.1, read as the reverse complement.
AATTGTTTCTGCAAGATGAATGCGAGTATACGGGATTCGAACTCTATGGACTTTGGAACAAAGACAAAATCCACATATGCAAAGCAACTGTATAACCCATTCTAGTTTAGATCAATAACACCTATCAGTTGGAAGCATGACATAATTTTATACATTTATGTTGGTTCCACAAATTCATATACCAATTAAAAATCTATGGTGTACTGTACTGAAGTTAATGTGAATGTACAAGTATGCATATTTAATCAATAGAACCTCCCAGTATTTTAGAGCACAGGTAAGGCTGATAGAATTATTTAATTGTAATGAGTTTCAGGGTTCAAAAAGTGATCTTGGGCAGCCAGGAACCTTTCTGAAGAGGCTTACGTTAGGTGAAAATGAATACTTGGGTCTTAAGTTCACATTACATGACAATTAGTTTGGTTATGGGCCAGAAGGGATTGGTTTAGTACATTAAATCCCTGAGTATGTCGCTGCCTTGTCCTCCTGTAATCAGGTTGTCTAGCTATTTGCTGGCATGACCTAGCTTTTAAGAAGCTATCAATGATTTTAACCTGATTGAAAGCATAGCCAGATGGGAACCGGTGCTTTTAGGTAATAGAGGTTAAGGGGTATATAATATTCAATTTTTATATCATTTTTTTCTTGGAAAAATGTCGTGAGTTACAAATAGAAAAATTAATGATTTTGACAGAGGCTTTCTTGAAGCCCTTGTCTGTAATAGAAGTTTCTAGATTTAATTTCCTTAGTGATTTTAAATTAAGAGGGTTTTCTTTATAGCATGTATGGCACTTACTTAAAGTCAGGGGTCCTGTATGGAAAATGCATTCCAGGTGACACTATATAAATCTAAAAATTAGACTGCATTAAATATTCATATTAAAGACCAGTTTTGTGACCCCCTCCCAGCTTCTGATCTGTAATAAGCCATGGTCAATACCTTTTCTCTGTGTCAATGGGAGCTCATTAAATGTAAATTCTGCAGACTAAGTGAGCCATGCCATATTAGTGCTTGCCAAAGCTTGACATTTTTAATACATTAATAATATGTCTGTAATGTAATGGAAAACTATTAATCACAACTGGTTATGTGCCAGAAATTTAAGCTATAATTGGCTGCTTCTTGTCAAGAATGTCTGTCGCACAGTCGTGCCACTGCCTAATATTCAAATATCTTGCACTCCTCTGCATTTTTCCTTGTCAGTTCTTTAAATTCGATCAATGGTGCAATCCACAACTCTGTGTAATGGCTATCATTATAATTCTGGTATTCTGTAATGAGAATTTGCAAGATTGAATTTCAGAAAATAGTAACAGGTTTGTGTATATAAATATATGTTTATATGCTTATAAATAGTGGATATATAATTTTAAGCATATATCTATCCATATACTCACCCTGTACATTGTGGTTTTAGTAAGAAGACTATGGCTAAACATCAAATTTTACAAGAAATAAATAGATGATGATGGGTACACCATTTTCTGACTAAAAACATAATGATTAATCTCAGGAACCATTAAAATATATATGTAGGATCACATTTTAAAGATAACGTAAAAATTAATTTTCAATGCTCACTCAGTTCAAACTCAGTGCAGTGTGCACTGTCTTCCAGGGTATCTTCTTGATAAAGGAGTTACTATATTTGAAGTTAAGAATTAAAAAGAAAGAATAGTGTTTTCGGTGCTACTATATATTACACTGCTTCCATTTTATTGCCCAACTCTTTGCTATTCTTATTAAAATGTTCTTGTAGTAATAAAGTACTAAACAGTTGAAAAATACATCCACTTGTATAACTTTAACACTTTTTAGATTAAATTGCCAAATTGTTGGATGTGTCTGAAAGGAACAATTTAAGATTTCTAATGAATTTGACAAAAAATTCACAGAATACTGTTATTACCCAAAAGATATGTGTCTCTTTAATTTTTTCTTTTTAGTTTAAGATTTCCAAAAGTGCTTTTATATAGTCTTTATATTACAAAGAAGACACAGATTCAAATCTGTAATTTAAACATATTTAGACAAACTTCTAATTATTGCTTCATAGGACCTCAAATATTCAACACTTTTCCTGATAGAAAACATCACAGATTGCAGCTGTATGATAACATTTTATGAATTGAATATAATGAAAATTGCACTTGCATCCATAAAGCAATTATTATAAATTACTTTGCTATGGAAACACAATTCAACCATCTGTTGGCATTTCATAGTCTCTGTAGCTTAGTTCATTTTAAGATGGTGCATTATTTAAATATAGTGGATTCCTTTTATGAGTTTAAGATAGTGAACTTCCATATTTAATCCCTTTATGTGAATTGATGGTTCAAAAGGAATTTTTCAAAACTGTTGGTTCTTTCATATGGTTTTCAGTAGTTTAAAAGGTAGTTAATTATTGGGGCAATGACAATATCTAATCAATGAATTGAGGAAATGCTCAATTCAAAAACCTGGATTCCAAGTATTGTTTGTTTGGATTTGAAAAGTGATTTCTAAAGAGAAAAGTTACCAGTAAAAACTCATCAATGGCTGTATCCATAGCTATGTAGGACTACATGATCAGTTAACAAAAAATACTTTTTAAAAGTAATTTTTATTTTCTCTTAGAATTAGTGCCATATTATTCTGCTTCATGGCCTGTTAACTCGCCCTCAGCTATTTTTATATGTGCATTTTAAATTGTGCGTTTTACTACAGAGCTTTTAGTTTTAAAGCAGCATATAATATTTGCCTCTGGGACAGAGTCTTTTCTTCTGTTACAGAAAGTAACTGCAAATGCAGATGTAATGGCTATAAAAAGATATAAGAAAATAGAAAATTCTTTAGAGAGGAAAATTTGCCCCTTTGGTTCTGCTTTTGAATTTTTTTTTCAGAGAGCCTACTTATCTTTATCACTAATTGCAACTAAACAAAAGATGCAAATTTCTCCCACTACAATAAGCGAACCCAAAGGGATAGACTTGTGCCAACAATGCTGGTTTTTTCTCTCCAACTGATAAAAAGCTAAGAATTATACAAGGAATTTAGAGATTTTGGAGGACTCTTTGCCAAGATACAAAAGGAATGCAAGTAGTTGTCACTTCTTTCTTTGTCATTTCTATAAAAGCACTCATTTCCCTATTGTACTTCTGGAAGATTTTCTAGCATTGCCATGTCTAGAGATGTTCAAATCTGACTGTCTGCTCTCAGTTTTGTCAAGAAGGAAATCTAATATTTGATTCAAAATCTTGTATCTCACCTAGAATACACACATCTGACTTTGATAGGGAAGAGTTAATCCTTTCATAAAGAAATTCTCCCCAATGTGAATGATTTCTGTGGGTTGCTCATTCTAGCAAAACAGCTGAGTAAAGGTTATTCATATTACACCAATTTGCTTTTTATTACATCAAACCTCCCAAATGTCAACATATCATACATTTTGAAATACATTGATTCTGGGACAATAACTTTTACTCTTATTTTTTTTTCCTAAAAGGGTGTTGGTGCCAGAAGCAAAGAATGATTCTTGGGAAAGAGATACTAAGCTGTAGACACTCATCCTTTTTCTTCAGAGACTGATAATTCAATGCTTCTAGGCATCCTTTGTGAGCTGTGAAAGTCAAGGATCACCACAGGTTATCCGATCTACAGCAGGAGAGCATCATTTTGCAAAATCATTATCTGCTACTGGACAACTTTTACAAAAGCTTACAAGACTCAAGCCTAATAGATATGTTCTAGGACAACAACCGAGCTTCAAGTGGTTAATATAAAACACAAAAGAATGCTAGGCTTCCACCAAAGTACTCACTATACCTGAATGCACACAGACTTGGAATCCTTCCTTTACAGTTTTTGGAATCTTTTCAGAGATCTTGTACACTTTAAAAAATATATATATATAGACAGATCTACCTACATAGAAATATATATATGTGTATATGAAACAGATATAGACTCCAATAAGCAAATCCTGCTTTATTTACGACAAGGACTGCCAAGAATTTAGAGATGTATTTGTCAAGATTTCTGTCAATCCATGCCCTTTGGGTTACAGTGTCCTCAGTGATGCAGCCCTACCTTCTGGTGTCGGGACATTATGACTTGTGTAAGACTCAAATCTACACAGAAGAAGGGAAAGTTTGGGATTACATGGCTTGCCAGCCGGAATCCACAGACATGACAAAATTCTTGAAAGTGAAACTGGATCCTCCAGATATTACCTGTGGAGACCCCCCTGAGACATTCTGCGCAATGGTGAGACAATTCTTTTAAATAAGCTAAGTGTTTAAAAGGGGGTACTTATGACTTATGCACACACATTTTAGTAGATGCCCCAGCTCTTGATGCTATCTCCAGGGAGAAGTGTCAAACTCAGCTCAGACAGTGAGCTGAATCTACAGGCGGAGCTTCGTGCTAACAAGTTAGCTTCCTTTTCAGTGGTGTCTCACATGACCTGGACTAACAGTTTCCACAGTATGATTGATGTGCTGGAATTGACCTACTTTCCTGAAAGCCAAAGGTTTTTCTGAGACAGGTGCATTGTATATAAATTACAAAACAACAAATCCGACTGAAGATTATATTTCCGATTGGAGACTGGGACTATGATGATTAGTAATGCTCTATGTTCTAGGGTAGAGATACAATCTGGTATAAAACTATTAAAATACAAAGAATTTTGCACATGTGCTTTCTCTGTATAAACACAAAAATAGATAGTTTCAAGGCCTATAATTCAGAGTTCGATGGTTAGGTTAGATTTAATGATTCTCATTTTGTGATTTGGAGATTTGGGGTTAGGGTATTTCTAATGAGAAAAAAGAAAGAGGAGAATTTGACTTAAGCTTCATGGAAAGGTTTTCCCAGAGAAGTTTTATTAATGTGGGGTGTGGAGGGTGGAGGTACTGAAGGGCTCTCAGGGGCCAACAACCTATGATCTTTAATCAACCTGTGATATTTATGCAGATCTGTATGGCTGAATGCTGTGCTATAGCCAGTAGGCCTGGAGGCCAGCAGTGCCATATCTGGTAGTGCTTAGGGGCCTGCAGGGCTAAACCTCGAAATTCAAAAAATTGGGGCCTTGGAAATAAGGGCTAGGAATGCAGGGCTGAGGAGGAAACTTGTTCATGTCAGGCATGTGCCCAGCCCTTTGAGCTGTCTCTAGATCCCAGAGGACTCTACTTGTTGCTGTAGACAGCTCCTTGTTTTTAAGGGTTAATTTTTTTCTGCTATTGGTATTTTACTTTATTTTATTTATTTTAGGGGGAGGTTGGGTCATACATGTAGACACTCAGGAGTTACTCCTGACTCTGCACTCAGAAATTCTCCTGGCAGACTCAGGAGACCATATGGGATACTGGGAATCAAATCAGGATCCAGCCGGGGTTGGACATGTGCAAGGTAGATGTCCTACCACTGTGCTATTGCTCCAGCCCTACTATTGGTATTTAAGAGGCAAGTGTTGAAATGGTGATATCATAGTGTCTGTAATATAACCATAAATAACATAATGCTATAAAGATGGCACACAATTCAAACATATACTTTTGATAAGCAAAGTAACTTAATTTTCTCATGGTTTCTATGTCTGTGTGGAAAATTTAATTGATAGGTAAAGATAAAATTGGAGTTTTAGTTTGGATTTTCACTGAGGTCACTGCTGAAAACACACCACTAAAATCTAGATAAAAAGAATTTGCTAGTTAAAATGTTATGAGTCAACATGTTGAAAAATTCAGACATCATATTCATAGGGTGTGCTAAAGTTTCGGTGGTATATAGTTGACACAGATACTGTGAATTCATTTCTTTCCCCCTCTTCCCATGGCAGACATAATCGTATGGCAGATTTTAATGGTATTCTTGCCTAACTTTATTATCTTGAACCTGGCCTGGCATTTTCACGATAGTGAAACTATTAATCAAAGGAACATCTGCTTCTAGTCCCCAGAGAGTTAAATTAGCATAGGATCCTCTTAGACCTACCACTATAGAAAAGGTTTTGTAACAGGAAACAATTTTGAGCAATAAAGAGTGTTTTCACCTAAAAGCTAAGGGTTTGCCATTTTTCAGAAGTGCCTTTGGGGACTGGTTTGAATTATAGTCTAAACCTGATTTTGTGGAGACTGAGAAAAAGAGCTTGGCTATTAGGTGTCACTATGACTAAAGTGCCCTGAAAGACTAAATATTTCAAAGAAAGGACCATCTCCCTGGGAAATAGGTATGCAATTTGCAAAGGAAGTGCATTTTAGAAATCACAGACTTCTAGAAGAAGAGCTTATTCAAACATATCAGTGAGACTCGAGTAACTCTAAAAGAGAAAGGGCATTTGTTGGTTTTATAGAAGGTCTTTAATAATCTCTTTTCAAAAATCAAGCTTAAGATTTCATTGCATATCTGAGGTGAAAGTGCTTTCAGTTGACAGGCTCTGTGCTAACTTCTACTTTTTTTGCATGGGGATAAGTTGTGGATCAACTCTTCATTTTTATCATTATGATTCACATTATTATTAGTTTTTGTTATTATTTTAGGGGCCACACTATCTATGTAGTAAGTACACAGGGGCCAAAAAGGGGGTCAGTGTTCAAACCCAGGATCTTGTGCATGCCCTGGCCATCAACTCTTTATATAATTAATAGCACTCTAGCTATGTATATTAGATGAATGTTTGTAGCAGTATATCTCTTCTGGAATTAAGAAAAATAATGGAGTAAAAGTAAAATAGAAAACACTCTGTTTTCAGAGACTTATTTCCAGGTGGCTAGGTCTAGTGAGATGTGCAGTGTGTGAGGGAAGGGAAAGTGTCTCTGATCTTGGTAAACCATCCTGTCCATCATGATGAAGGGTTGTCTTAGTGTCTTAAGGATGCTTTTCTTTCATTATGAGTGGGGAGGGAAGAAATCACATTCTAGAACTTTCCATGCCTGTCTTTCATTGAGAATAAGGTCTAAGATCCAATTTCGACCAGAACACCTAGTTAGTGAGGTGAAGGCACCAAAGAAGAAGAAAAGTAATTAAAGTGATGCTCTCCAACTCTTTCATGTAAAATGCCATGTACACATTATAAGTGTACAAGGAGCTCCAGAAGGGTCTTTTTCAAAGCTGCATCTGGGTAGGATGCACACAGTCAGAAACTTTTGTGAATTTAAGCTTGTCATTGAGCAGAATTGTTTTTCAAGGGCATGTGGAAGCCATGCGCTCTCCTACCTGACATTGCTTAATTTGGACTACTTCATATGCATATGATTGGCATCACAGAATTAATAATCTCGCCCCTAACTGCATGCACACTTGAGCCCATTTTGTATGCATGACACATACCCAGTAAATGCTAGTGGCTAACTAATATAGTAACACTTCCTCTTTTACACTTTTGGGTTTTCCATAAAACTCCTTAATGTAAGGGTTCCTGACACTTGGCTGTAAAGCTCTCTCAAGTGGCTGTCATATCAGACCTGTTTAGGTACTCTATAGCCCAAGGTCTAATGGGAATCCATAAAGTCATTTATGTTATGACTTTTACATTCTCCCCTCCTTGACACACGCATCCAACCTGCTTCCTCGGTGTCATTATGGCCTATTACATCAGGGTAGCTGCCACATAAGCACAATCGCTACTTAGCCCTTATATGTAAATGTTTGCTGCAAAATGCTTTCAGTAATCACCGGCTCAGCTAGTGACACCCTTATTAGCTGTGACTGTAGCAATTCTGAGCACTGAGGGGACATTTGGCCAGAGAAATACCTGTAATTCTCAGAGTCAATTTATTTTGTATAAAGTTGAAGTTCTAGTGCAATTGAGCCTATGGAACTGCTCAGTGCATTTGCTCTATTATTATTTGCAAATGACATCATCGAGTGCTGGATTTACTCTAGACTGAAACTTGGGGTAAAAAAAGGTTGCATAATTTTAACAAATCATCTCATTCTCTTCTGCCAAATAACCCACTTAATGACTAAGAATTTTATATTGCTGTATATAATAATACCAGAATTTATATACTTTAACAGAATTCTGTTACTTCTATTTATTTTAGTGGAATAAGTGCATATTCAAACCATGAATTATCTTTAAATTTTAAGCTGTTGGAGACTAATACACTACATTGTATTTGTTGTTGTTGTTGTTGTTGTTAAAGGGGAAGAATTGGGAGCACAGATGAGGATTGACCACAATTTTTAGGCTGGGATGACATGTTATATAGATCATATCCCTCTTTCAGCTACATAAAAGTACCAGGTAATACACTTTTGTCAGAATTTGTTTTAATTTGCATCAAGACCAAATAGGATGATCTGAAATCCATGTGTAAATCTGACATGACAAAGCAAAGTTATGACTTGTTCTTTGTGTTTAGACAAACTTAGCTGTCATATTTCCCTGAAACACTCCAGTGACTTAAAAATGGCAAAATTATCAGCAATTATCTCTCCAGTCTGCAACCAATTTTCTGGATAACTTAAACACAAGCTTTGAACGGCAAACTACAGACATGAGAAGTTGTGTGCGTTTGTACAATTTATGGTACAGAAGTGCTGATGACTGTGGAAATGTGAGCCCTTGAGTGCTGCTATGGATTTCAGAGCCAACCAAAACTAAATTAGGAAACAAAGATTATTAAAAAGTCTTCTGTGCATGTAATTCTGGCATAATAATGTGAGGTGGACATTAGATGTTTCCCTTAGAGGCTTTCGGCATCATTAATGCAGCATGCCTTTAATTACAAGTAGATGCATATTACTAAAAAAAATGGAGAAAGCAATATACTATGAGGTGTAGTTAGCAGTACTCTGATTACACTTACTAAAATAATTAAAAGAGTGGGTATAATTTTTCAAAATAAAATGTCAGAAAATGAAATGTAAATGGTCTTATTTTTTTTCAGAAACATTAATATGCCTACCCTCTTGATAGGCATTTATTCAAGTACAAACACAGGTTTACCTAGTATCATTCCATGTTGTTCTATTTCTAGATAGACTCCTATTAAGGGAAAAAAAAAGCCTTTGATGACTGTAATAATTATGAATAAATCATAGTTTGTTATGTTAAAATGGGTTTCATTAAATTAGTAGAAAAACCTTCACGTTTGATGTTTTTCAAGGAACCTGTAGTATAAAGTAAGTAGAGATTCATAGTCTCAAGGCTATCAACTTTGCAGATTACCATCTGGAAGCTATCAGGTAGTTTTTGAGAAATTAATTTGATAAGCTCAGTTGCATTTTCAATAAGGTATTAATAGCAATTTTCCTAAAACTGGAGATGACATTGACTTACATTATAATTGACTAATTTTAAAATATACTATTCACATAAAACCTAACTCACTAAATGAAGTTTTAATCACAGTGACATCTTTCATTTGAACTGATTTATCTCTTATTTATGCCTGGCTTGAACATTTTAGAACCTATAGTTCCTTCATTATTCGCACTTTTTGTTGTTAATTCATTATTTAGACTCTTAGAAAAACATAATTTCTGCTTGCAATAAATTAAGTTTCATGAAGATCAATCTTTCTGATATATCACTCTCTCATTTATTTCCTTTTGAGGGCCCTATAATAACTCCTTATTTTGTATTGCATCAAGGCATAGTGTACTACCTTATTTTAAAATCTGGGTTTATAAGTATTATTTTCCATCAAAATATTATGGCATCTCCTGGGAGTTTAGAACTAGCAATTGGATTGAAAGGGAAATATTAGAATTGGGTTGATACACTAAAGGCATATCTTGCATGCTTGATGTGGGGAGGCATAGGGTGGGAACTAAAAAGCATTATGACAGTACAAGCAAAATCTATAACCATCTTATGCTGTGCATTCCTCCCTCCCCCAGATGGTGTTCTTTGTGACCTTGTCTCTGTTAAGTTACTGCTTAATCAATATTTCTTCAGACTAATTAATCTATTTATTGGTTTTGGAGCCACAGCTGGTGATGCTCAGGGGTTACTCTTGGCTATGTGCTCAGAAATCGCTCCTGGTGTGGGGGAACCATATGGAAAGCTGGGGGGTTGAACCGCGGTAGGTCCTAGGCTAGTGCGGGCAAGGCAGATGTCTTACTGCTTGTGCCACTGCTCTGGCTCCTTTTCCAGACTATTTTATATAGAGAAAATAGAGTAGGATGCACCTGCAAAACCTAGTGGTGGTGGTAAGAATCAAAGGCAAATAACATATGGTCCCAGCTTCCAAAGAAAGTAAGACAGAGTCTCTAAGCAAAATTAATACAAAATTGTATTTATCTGGATAGAGGGCATGGGGAAGCAAAGAAGTAAGGTAATATTCACAGTTTGAACATGAAATATTGTTATGTTGTATCTCATCTGACCACTTGGAAGTACTATCTGGTAGTCGAAGGCATAAAGCTAAACGGTGCCTGAAAAAACAGAAAAAAAAATAATAAAGCAAGCTGGAGCAGAAGGAGTCACAGCATTTAAATGACAACCTAGTTCATGGTTCATGGTAGAGTGACTTCTGATATTGGAATACACTGAGGAAGAGAAGCATGGCTCATTTACCTGGAACTCCAGTTTTATTTGATTAGAGAAAACATATAACTGAATACACAAATGCACACTTTGAGAAGTGAAACTTGTATCTCATAGAGAACTCCTTTGAATTACCTCCATTCTTCCTAGAGGTAGCCTTACATGCTTTCACTCTAGAGCAATATCACCTGCAATGTGTGAGAAATATTCTGGAAATAACATAGTTCTTCCATATTCTTTTGGGATCTTAAGGTAAAATATAAGACTTTTTTTGGTGGAGGGCTTTCCATGTTTGATTTTAAAACTATTCATAGGTGTTTGGCATTTTGGTCCTTTCACTTTAAGGACTAGCGTTATCATATAAAAAATACTTTATTTTATATTTTTTTCTACCAAGCACAGGTCTTTTTTCTTGCCTTATCTTTTCTCATGTTTTCCACCCATCCTTTAAGATATAACTCAAAATGGTTTGTCTAGTTACTCCCTACATATTTCTGCCCACATCTTTCTCTTTGTGTGTGTGTGTGTGTGTGTGTGTATGTGTGTGTGTATATATATATATATATATATATATATATATATATATATATATATATATATACTCTTGAAATTATATTATAGGCATGTAGAATTTCAGATGATTTTAAAATCTGGAAATATATGTATGTGCATATGGGTGTATAATATAATGTAATGTGACATATCTAAAAGAATTCTACCATGTTTTCTACTAAATTCTCACTTAGCATTTTTAAGTCTTATTACTTTTGTGTGTTTACTGTATTCTAACTATAATTGTATTACTGCTCTTTAAATAAGATATGTGAGGGGCCGGAGAGATAGCATGGAGGTGGAACGTTTGCCTTGCATGCCAAAGGACAGTAGTTCGAATCCAGACATCCCGTATGGCCCCCTGAGTCTGCCAGAAGCTATTTCTGAGTGTAGATCTGGAATAACCCCTGAGCACTGCTGGAGGTGACACCTCCTCAAAAATGAGAACATGAGTATTCACCATATTCTCTGATGCAGACTACTCACCATCTTTTTAATTGAATTTTTTTGTTTTTTAGATTTTTACTTTAAGTCACCACGATTTACTATGTTACCTAATTTTTCTTGGTTATTGCCTTTGTCAGAAATTTAGGAAATAAACAATAAGTTTAATTGATCATTTGGTTGAAAATAGCATTTGAATTTCCAAGATGTTTTCTTATGTCTGAAAACTTTTATCATAACTTTAGGTGCATAATCTTCTTAGAACTTTGAATTGAAATCATCATGTACGAAGGTTATTTTCTATGACCTATTAATATATTCCTTTAAATAAAAAAATTATAAAACGTAGAACTCTCTAACAAAAGAATAAAATCATTTTGCTGTAACACATATCTCAATCTAGTTTTACAAAATTGGATTCGTATCACATAAAATTTTTAACTTTTTAGTAATATGTTACTGTTCTTAGAGTTTTCTCATTTTATAGTAACTAATGTTATATTGAGAGCTATAAATGTTTAGTTATACGGTTATATTATATGTTAATTATGTTCTCATCTTGATGACTAGATATTTTTTTCAACTTTTTAAATATTTGGTTAAAACACTGAGTTGAGGGGCCGGAGAGATAGCATATAATTAGGGTGTCTTCCTTGCATGCAGAAGGAAAGTGATTTCAATCTCAACATCCCATATGGTCCCTTGAGCCTGCCAGGAGTGATTTCTGAGCTTAAAACCAGTAGTAACCTCTGAGCACAGCCGAATGTGACCCCAAACCAAACCAAAACAAACAAACAAACAAAAAAAAAACCCACTGAGAATAGCAGCATAAAAGCACATCCTTCTTTTTCCCACTCATCACATTTTATTCAGTATGATCCGGGTCATAAATGTTATGTTTTCATAAATTCTTATATTTAAACAACCATAGATATTCTCTTTTGGGGGGACCACACCCAGCAGAAGCACATCCTTCTTACCTCATGTATCAACACTTTTGGGAATGTTGAACTCACTTTTGAGGCTAAAAAGTAGGACTCTAAGTACTCATGAATGGAGTAGGTACTATCTTTGTCAGTCACAGAGAAAGAGACATTGGTTGAAATTAGGGTGTGAGACATCTAATTAGGTTGTGAAATTAGACATGAAATTAGGGTGTGAACTCTTACCTCTGGGCCTTGTTCTCTTTGCACTACTGAAGATAAAGGAAATAATTCTTTCCACACTTTGTAGAATATACAGGAGACCTGAGAACTACAAACTGAAGATGAACAAATTACCCTTTGTAAACTATATGCAGGACTTTCAATCTGTTGTAAAGTGATCCTCTTTGAGAGATACACTTCATATAAGAGCCCAGTAACCAGTTGTTCACATCTACTACTGAAATAAAAGCTTCATAAAATTACCCTTATTCTTCCTATGAACCGTGTGTGACCTCTATTATATTACTATACTTCATATTATTATACTTTAAAGTCCTTTCCTTATTTTGACAATTAATAGTGAAAAAAGGAGTAACCCCTGAGTGCTACGGGGTGTTACCCAAAACCAAAAAAAAAATAGTGAAAAAATATCCGTTGTGATCTGTAACATTTAAGTATCATATGTTTTCCATAGTGGGAAGCATGCACGAATGGAAAAGTACTATGCACTATCACATTGCTTAACATCCTTTTAAAAATATTTTATTTTTGAGTTATATTATATTGTATTCAACATAGGAATATGTCTTTAATCAATCTTCTATTTATAGACATTTATAATGGTTGGCTTTTACACTTGGAGATTCTTAAAAGGTGCATATAGTCTTCTAGAAAGATATTATGCTATATATTTATACTATACTTGCTAGTATTTTTGATAATATGCTATTTATTAGATAATAATTATACTATATATTATAATACAAAAATTATTCTAATATAGGACCTTAGCAGATAGATATGTATAGTTTAGCAAAAAGTAGAACGATAATAGTTCATATTCTGACATTTTTGACAAAGGTAAAAGAATTAATTTAGCATTGACATACAAGATATATTTGAATATGAAAATGTCATTTCATTTTAAAAATCAGACCTTCTTGCTTAATGAAAAGAGTTTTTAAGGGCTGGAGAGATGACACAGCGGTGTTTGCCTTACAAGAAGTTGATCCAGGACCTAAGGTGGTTGGTTCGAATCCTGGCATCCCATATGGTCCCCCAGGCCTGCCAGGAGCTATTTCTGAGCAGATAGCCAGGAGTAACCCCTGACCACTGCTGGGTGTGGCCCCCCCAAAAAAAAAACAAAAACAAAAAAGAAAAGAAAAGAGTTTTTAATGTATTTTTGGCTACTTGGTTTTTCTTATTTATAATCGCATATTTTCAATTTTATGTTATTTTTACTCTTCCTAAATTATTTATTAAAATCAATAAATGCATATACATAATTTGATGAATTATATTTTGGTCTTTGAAATAGATCCTTTTTATTAGTTGATAAAATAGAATTATGAATGTCTTTTATTACAGAAGAAAATCATATTTCAGAGGCTTTTCCATAACTTCATTTAGACAGAAATATATGTATTCTTGTTTTGCATTTGTTGGCAGGTAAACCATCCTATGAGACTAGATTTCTCTTTCCCATCTTTTGTTCCTTTATGAAAACTTTTCTTTAATTTTTGTTTTTGAGACATACCTGTGCTGCTCAGGGGTTACTCCTGGCCATGAGCTCAGAAATTGCTCCTGGTTTGGGGATCATATGGGACACGGGGGGTTCGAACTGTAGTCTGTCCTAGTTACCATGTGCAAGGCAGATGCCCTACAATTGCGCCATTGCTCCGACCCCTCTTTATGAAAACTTTTAGATGTACTGTACCCTGAGTAAAGTGTTCCATTTCACTTAGAATTAGTCATTTGGAAGCAGTTACATATTGAAACATATTCCTTGTATAAAGTGGTTAGTGTGAAATCTGCTTTGATTTTAACTTCACCAGACCTAGGAACAGACTAAGTTTTCATGTGCCTTTTTTTAAATTTCAGATTCTCTTTTCTTAGAAAAAGGGAACATGATGAAGTTGTTTCACACCCATAACATTGGAAAGAACTTACTGAGATTGGCATGTTATAAGTTTCTTCTGGTCTTGCTGGGAATAGATAGATTCACATAGTATTGGTTTCATGAAAATTAAAGAAAGATGTGAACTTAGAAAGAATCCAGAATTGGTTTTCACTCTCTGACCTACTTTGAAGCAGCCTCCTACAATATTAAATGAAGCATTGAACTGGATATTGCTTCAGTAAAATGAAATAGCCCTTTTGTTCCAGAGGTTTGATATTCATTGAGAGGTCTAACAGTGATATTCTCACTGGGTCGTGTGTATACTGTGAGTTTTCACTATCACATGTGACTTTTTGCCTTTTTTCCTCATGTTTTCTTTTTTCTTGACAATGTTTAACATAAAGAGTAAAATAGTCTGAATTGATTCTATGTCTTGAGAAAGAAAACTCTGTGTGTGGGCAACACATTTTGCACAAGAGGATATGCGTGTGGCAGAATGAATTGGTGGACATATGATAGTTCATGTTGGGTTGGTTTTTGATACCTGGACCACTCTAATTTCAGATATATGTATATATATATAAATGCTACCCACTTATTTTTATAGTACTACCAGATTATTTTATATTTGCAACACTGTTCTACCATGTCCACCACTAGAGACCCATGATCCATCCATCATTAATTATTTTACGTAGGTTTTGACATCAAGGCTTAGAAAGACAAATCTTGTATGTGTTATTAGGGAATAGTTTTATCCATGTGGCAGCTGTCTTAACTCAGAATAGTGCTAATTAGCTATTTCTGCGGTCAGTGCCTTAGCAATTCTCAGTATATTGTGAAGCACATAGAAGTACAGTTCTGGGGCCAGAGAGATAGCACAGCGGCGTTTGCCTTGCAAGCAGCCTACCCAGGACCTAAGGTGGTCGGTTCGAATTTCTGCATTCCATATGGTCCCCCATGCCTGCCGGGAACTATTTCTGAGCAGATAGGCAGGAATAATCCCTGAGCACCGCTGGGTGTGGCCCAAAAAACAAAACAAACAAGCAAACAAAGAGTACAGTTCTGCCACTTATCCACAGTTTTACTTTATACAATTTCAGCTACGTGTTTAAATCTTTCTATGCAGCCTAAAATATTTTACATAATGTTATTTTGAGAGAGAAAGGAGATGGAGAGTCCATATTCAAAATGTATAGTTATGGTAATTATTTTGATTAATTATCACTGTTATTTTCTTATCAATTTATAAATCAACTCTTATAAATCACTCGTGTATAGAATTCTTTACTGTCTGGTTTTAAGCATCCACTAGGTCCCTGAGATCTTAACCCTCATAGGAAGATACAGAGGAATTTATGCTTGATTTGTGTTTGTCAAAATGAGCTTCTATTATGCTGTTGCAAACAATACTTGTAGCTGCTATTTGACAAGAACTTACCTGGTGCCAAACATTGTAGTAAATGTTGGATTGTGTGTGTGTGTGTGTGTGTGTGTGTGTGTGCATTTCTATCCTTATAGTTATTTAGATAGTGAAGTAATGAGGACATGAGGTTAAATAACATCCTAAAAGTTGCGAGAACATGATATAAATTTAAGCATTCTGATTTGGATGCCCCACTCAAACCAAATTGCACATTCTTCCCTTATATTATGTTTGCTATTTTTATACTACGATGATTGTAAAATATCCTTTTTTTTATTTTTTTATTTTTTTTGTTTGTTTTTTTTGGGGGGTCTCACCCAGCAGTGCTCAGGAGTTACTCCTGGCTCCATGCTCAGAAATTGCTCCTGGCAGGCACGGGGGACCATATGGGGCACCGGGATTCAAACCGATGACCTTTTGCATGAAAGGTAAACGCCTTACCTCCATGCTATCTCCCGGGCCCCTGTAAAATATCCTTTTAAAATTATATTTATAAGTTGGGTGGTGCACTGCAATGTTGTGATTTCATTATTTAAAAATCATTTTTCTTAACTAACCTCAGAAAATTGCAATCTGTAAACAGTGTACAGAAATACACATATTGTGATGAGTGTCTTCATTCAGACCTA
>PVKC010002164.1:0-45065 GCA_004027635.1 Crocidura indochinensis | reverse complement strand
ATTTTCTTTAACAGCTATAACTCTTTCTAAATATTCTTTTACCGTGATGATTCTACCCACTTTTTATCTTGTCTTCTCTTTGTGAGCTGTTCAATAAGGAATTTTGGTGGAAGAGTTCCACAGTTTAATGTTTATGATTGAACCATGTCATGGGGATTGTTGGACTTGTTCTTATGGGCCCCATAAGCGCAGATAACGCCACATGGCATTGCTCCTTGTTTGCATAGGCACATTAAAATGGGAAAATACTATACATACAAATAAGTTCTTATCTAATAGAGATTGGAACACACAAATCTTGTAGTGCAATGGAACCTTACACCCTGAACATTGATATAATGACCTGCACAGACCTCAGATGAATCGGCATCCTCCATTCACCCCTGAACCAGGGAAGCTATCTACGAAACATCCAAGATTTTTTATAACAACACCTGGAAGCAATCCTCTACCAGGGAAGACCCTAGCACTACTCTGACACAGACCTGCTCAAAAGAGACACTAAGAAGACTTGACAACAACAACGATCTGCTTACAGGACAGGGCTCTCTGCATTGCCCTTTAATTGTGAGGTAAAATGAGAGGACGCTCGGTACCATTCTGACTGCAATGTAGGATGTGCAGATTCCAGGATCTTTAATACAGAAACATGATACCAACAACAAAGACTGTGTGAAAAATAAAAGTGTATTGGTACTACAGACAATGACCTGGATTGGACAAATTAATTTGCCTGGAGTCTAGAGTTGGTCTTATGTCAGGAAACTTCAGGGGTGAGGTCTCCTTGTATTTAGGTCAAGGCTTTTTGCTTTCCATGTCCCTCATATTTTGATGTGCCTATGCAAACAATAATTGCCACTCTAACACCATTTTTACTGTGCTCCTTTGACTTTAATCCTTAAAAAAAAAACAACCCACTTAAACTTTTGAGGTTAACTTAAACTAAGATGAATGTGCATGGAAATGTAAAAAAGTACTTTGCCTTCAATGTTTTGGGAGTTACATAAGTTTTATGGCTTTAGATTGCTTTGTGTACTGCTAAGAAATATTATATATTACAATCTGGGGACTTGAGGGACAAAGTAATTGTACATGGGTTTTATTTTATTTGTCTTAATGTTCTTTGGCTGAAAGTTCAAAGTTAAGATATCAGCAATGGAACTATTGATATCTCTGTTTATGGATGATTGTCCTTCCACTGTAACTTTACCTTGTCCTCTTTCTTTGCATCTTTGTCCTCATAATTAAAAATAAAAAAATCAATAAAAAATTGTGGCTCTGGATGGTGTGTCACACAACTTTTCCAATTTTTATTTTCCTTCCGACTAATAATCTATTTAATTTACTCATAAATACAAGTCATTTAAGACTCTTTTATCTCTTTCTCCTTCTCTCACTCTCTCATTCATTTTCTTCCAATTTAATTTCTAGTTCAGAGTCACTGAAATTTTTCATTTATTCTTCTACCAGAAATTTCCAAAGTGAAATTATGACTTGCTACTATCATATAATGGCTCTATAGCTGAATGGCTGGTCTTGAAAATCTTTTAACACACGTGCTTTATTCCTAGCCTCACCCTTACACATATCTTTGGTTTCAACAACTATGGTACTTTGAATTTCATGAGTTATTTATGACAAACTTCTATGGTTTCCATTTTAAATGAGACATTAAAATGATCTGTTGGTATCTCTTGCTTCCTCATTAAACTAAAAGTGCTCTAAAGTAAGGAGTATGAGCTGGTCATTTTTTAAGAACGTCATAGAATGGCCTAAATAAAAGCAAATATTAAATTTTAATTTTATAATTAAAATAATAAGTAATATAAGTTTTAAAAATTTATAACATTAATATTATTACACAAAAATAATAATTTAAGCATAAATTTTTTTTTTGGTTTTTGGGTCACACCCGGCAGTGCTCAGGGGTTACTCCTGGCTCCATGCTCAGAAATTGCTCCTGGCAGGCACGGGGGAACCATATGGGGCACCGGGATTCGAACCGATGACCTTTTGCATGAAAGGCAAACGCCTTACCTCCATGCTATCTCCCGAGCCCCATAAAATTTTATTTTAAAAACTAGTGTCTTGGGGCCGGTGAGGTGGTGCTAGAGGTAAGGTGTCTGCCTTGTAAGCACTAGCCGAGGAAGGACCGCAGTTCAATCCCCAGGCATCCCATATGGTCCCCCCAAGCCAGGGGCAATTTCTGAGCACTTAGCCAGGAGTAACTCCTGAGCATTAAATGGGTGTGGCCTGAAAACAAAAAACAAAACAAAAAACTAGTGTCATATATAGGACATTTTTTAAATTCATAAGTGGGTAAACTATATACAGCAGTTTTAGAACAACTTAAGTCTATGTGTTCACTTGAAATCAAAAAGTACAAAGACATCTTAAAGAGGAATTCTGAATTTATATACCACATCAGATGTCATGTCAACATGTATCAGAATTAAAAATTTAATGCCTAGTTTGAGACCTTTTTTTGAGATTTGACAGAATAAAAAACATGGTGACTTGGAAAAGAAAGAATTAGTTAACATACAGCTTTGCTTAGTCAAAGGAAATTTTGCTCTGATCAATCATTTTCGACAATTTACAGAATATGGAATTCAAGAATCTGGAATTGTAACAATCTGTGGTCAAGAAGTGACCAGAATAGACTGAAAAGTGATAGTGACCTATATGCAGGGAAAGTAGTGCATGCAGTAAACAACAGTGAAGCAAGAAAGACTTCTGAGAAGACAGTGTGTTACCTTAAGCTACAGAAATTTATTTCATAACTGTGGTTCCTAGATTTCAGTTATCATTTGCATCAAGCATTACCAAAGAAAACAGGGGTCTTTTTTCATTTAGACAAATATTAGTGCTATCATAATCACAATAACCATTTTAATAATAAAAATAATCATTAAGTACTAACTAAGCATTCGGTGCTTTCATAATCCAAGTAGTCATAAAAACTTGCAGCTTGACATTTCTATTAATGTCATACACATCAGTCCATAACCCTTCATGAGTGGTTAAGGTACAGCATTTAAAATAGAGGTTAGCTTATTAAATATAAAATATATTAGCTGGAATGATAATACAGTGGAATTTGCCTTGCATGTGGCTGATTTGAGTTTGATCCTGGGCACACAATATAATCCAATGAGCTCAATAATGCAGAGCCAGGAGTAAGACCTGAGCACCGTCAGAAACTAAATAAAATAAATAAACAAATAACAAATAAACAAAACAAATGAGTAAACAAAAATTCATGTGGGTGTCTGACTTCAAGTATTTCAGAATGTGACTTTATTTGGTAACAAATTTTTTTTTACAGATGGATAAGATTGATCACAGTCCAATATAGTATCTATCCTTATGTAAATGGGAAATGTAAATAGAAATAGACATGCACAAAGAGAAGCTCAAAGATGTGTAAGAAGAAACAACCATATGGCTACAGTAATGGAACAATTGGCCAAAGACTGCCAGGATGACTGGCAAGCAACAGAAACTAGAAAAGGAAGGATTCTTCCCTAGACATGCTAAAGAGAATATGGCCCACTGACATCTAATGTCATAATTTGATATAATAAATTTGTGCTTTGAACCAACTAGCTTTCAATATTTTGTTTTGACAACTCTGGCAAATTAAGCCATCATGCTTGACTTGTTACAATAATCTCCTCATTGGTTTTTTTATTCTGCATTTCTGAGTCTTCCCCAAACGTACTCCTATAATAGACTCAATATGTAAAATGGAAGCATTTTATTTTATTTTAAAATATATATCATATCATATCAGATCAGATCAGATCATTTTTCTACATAATATCTTACAGTGGCTTCTTATCTTTTGACTGAGAACCAAAGTCCTTACAATGAATTCATGTCTCCATCTTTTGATCTTATCTTCAATTCTCCTTTTCTCACCACAGTTTTCTGGTCTTCTTTATATCGTTTAAACATGCTGAGAAAATTCTTACTTTAGGGGTTTACATTTATTGGTTTCTTTGCTTGCTTGTTTGCTTGCTTGCTCGCTCTGGATATACATAATATTTTAGTGTGATGCAGTCCCATTTTTTTGGGGGGGGGAGTTTTTGGATCACACCCGGCAGTGCTCAGGGGTTACTCCTGGCTCCATGCTCAGAAATTGCTCCTGGCAGGCACGGGGGGCCATATGGGGCACCGGGATTCAAACCAATGACCTTTTGCATGAAAGGCAAATGCCTTACCTCCATGCTATCTCCCGGGCCCTGATGATGCAGTCTCATTTATTTAGGTTTGATGCTATAACTCTTGCCACTGGATATACTAAAATTTGACTCCATCATCTATTTTGGTCAACGTCTCTTTCTTAAGGAGCCTTTATTATTTTATACACAATTGCAACTCACAATTGCAATGCTCTAATCCCTTCCTTCCGTCCTCTTCTAGATAATACTTATCATCTCTAGTGTATTTTATTTACTTTATCTGCACTTTTCTCTTACATAAATCTAATATAAATATCAATAGACTTTATTGTTGATGAGTCCTTAGAAGACATAGAATCTGACACATAAAAAATTAAAAAATGGGGCCAGAGTTATAGTGTACTCTATAGGTTGGGCATTTGCCTTGCACATGGCCATCTGGGTTTAATATCTGGCATCCTATATGGTCCCTTGAGTCTTCCAGGAGCAAATTCTGAGTGCAGAGTCAGGAGTAACTTCTGAGCCCCACTTGAAGTGAATCAAAAACAAAAGAAAATACCAAACAAAACAAAATATTATATATATATATATATATGTTGAGTAAATAAGTTATGTTATGCATCTTAGAGATAAAAGAATAAGTACAACTGCCACTGAAATCAGAAAATCAGAATATATCAGCATTCTGGAGGTAAGTATCCTAGAAGTAGCTTCTGATCCTAATTATTCATCTATGAAAATAAAAAGAATGAGGTTCACTCTATCAAACTCATTGTGCTGCTATGATTTGATTAACATATATAAAAGCATGTCTGCAATCTATACCATTTTATATAACTATGATCTATGATTAAAACAGTATATTCAGAGTCTCATAAAATCAAAACTTTCTACATGGTAAGGGGTAAGTTGCAAAACATGGCATTCTTAATTGTAATAATAGGTTTCATAAAAGCAAGTTCTAAGAAAAGAAGACGTGAAATAGTTTAATTTTTATAGAGTATTTTGTAATGTTTTGAATGTTCTTAATGTTTGAATGTTGCCATATTCATTATTAACAGCAATTACTTTCTAATATACTTAACTGAAGATACTTAACATTTATAGCAAAATATTTATAAAAACTCAGTTAAGCTTTCTCAGTGCTGCAAACTCTTTTATTATCATTAGGAGCTCATTATGAATAAATCAGACTTAGCATCACATCCTAAAGGGTATAACTTCATGAAAATAGGAGAAGCAGAAATATTTGAGATGCATATGTGGTTTCCTTAATTCATTTTGTCCACTATAATTTCAATATGCTAATAAATTCTATCAAGTAAGTGTTCCATAAACAGCATAGTATAGTTTGTGGCCTCTCTATTAGACCTTAAAAATCACAAGGAGGGGGTCCCGGGAGATAGCATGGAGGTAAGGCGTTTGCCTTTCATGCAAAAGGTCATCGATTCGAATCCTGGTGCCCCATATGGTCCCCCGTGCCTGCCAGGAGCAATTTCTGAGCATGGAGCCAGGAGTAACCCCTGAGCACTGCCGGGTGTGACCCAAAAACCACACACACACACAAAAATCACAAGGAGGAGGATTTTTAGTATCAACTTACTATTCATAAAACAATGAATCAGGAAGCATGCCTGATTCTTAAATTTCTATTGAAGTGAGTGACAGTGCATAATTTAAGGAGCTGTGATGAATAAGACCTAGATGGTCTCATGCGTTTGTGGACTTCCTCTTACTCACTCACATAGTACATGAATACAAATCATTTAATAGATGTGACTTAATTAGAATAATTCCACATGCAAACCATGCATTCTGAAAATATATAAACAAAAAGAGTCTAGAAACATTCTTACAGGACTTCAACCGAGAAACAGGGAGTTTGCCGAGGCATAGCAGACAGAGGTAGTAACTAAATCAGAAATGATCATAAGACATAAAGAACAATCATTTTTAATTTATAAATATAATTTATAATTATAAGAGATAAAAATCTAGGCATATTTCTAGTAAATTTGCTATATATTGACTCTTAATTGACTTTAATCTGCAAAAATTAGTATCAATAGGAAATAGTCACTTCAATATAAATTAGACTCTACTTACTCGATCAAAATAGTATTATGTAGAATTTTATAGTAAATAAATCAAAAGTAATTTTTATTCCCAATGGAGTCACACATGTTCTGAGGAGTGTAATACAATGTTTATAATCTATTTTTAAAGAGCACATTATCTAGTACATGAGAATTTAAATCTTATTTCAAGAGTTTAGCAGTTTTCTTTAAAGTCTGCATTTTGGGCCTCAGAAATGATAATACAATTTGATTGGAGTATAAATTCTTTTTGTGTTAGGTAACAAAGAATTCTTAGAAGTAACAATTCGAGGGAAGTTCTAAAATAACATTTAAATCAATTGAAAGTTAAAAATTTTGTTAGTATAATAGAAAACATCTAGGGTGCTGTTTACAGAATGTCAAAACTTAGCACCTAAACAAAGAAAACTTTAGAGTGTTCTGTGATCCACTTAGACTATGACATTTGAGAATCACAAGTTCTAATGATGGTATTAGTATACAAACTGAAATGTTTATATAAGAAAGTTCTGCACAAACATTGCAAATAGACAAAGATTTATGTTCCTTAAAGACCCAGGCTATGGGACTTGAATGTCATTCTTTGTCAGATAAAACTGCAGGGAAATTAAAGAATCGAAGGCAAAGTTTGCTGAATAGCTTGAGGTTTGCCAGTAAACATTACCTTTGATTTACAATCGCAGTTTAATGGTGTTTTGTAAATAAGCCAGGGACATAAAACATAATCAAATGCAAACCGTTTTTTAGCAAAGTAACAAAGTGTTTTGGAGGGGATTGGGGACGGAAATATGTTGATATATGAATCAGCACTGTTAGGAATTTTCTCTTGAAAGAAATTTTCTCTTTAAATTAATCGTTAAATTGCATTTCATTCCTAGAGAGCACACATGTAAAAAAAAAAGTCAGTTTTGGTTAAACCAACCTGATTTGAAAAGAAATAAAATCAAGTTAGAGTACATGTATAATAGAATTATTACACGGACAAGGATGTCAATGTTTATGAAACAAACGTGTGCACCCAATTCACAGAAGCCGTGCAATTGAGTATTTGGGGTTTTCGTTTGTTTGTTTTTTTGGTTTTTGGGCCATACCCAGTGACGCTCAGGGGTTACACTATGTGCTCAGAAGTCGCTCCTGACTTGGGGGACCATATGGGATGTCAGGGGATCGAACCGCAGTCCATCCTAAGCTAGAGCTAGCTAGCAAGGCAGACACTTACCTCTAGCACCACCACGCCAGCCCCGCAATTGAGTATTTGTGAGGATAAATTTGACAATAGAAGGATTTCTATTGACACATTTTCTGTCGCTGCAATAATCCATTGTTCATCCTTGCTGCACCTTTTGTGTGTGTTCATCTTATAAGTTTAATAATAATAAGCAGCAAATATTTTTTGCATAGGTGGCCAGACAGGTAGGTAACAAGTCTGTTATTTATAGTAATTATTTTTTTTCTTGTTCATCAGTTTTTTATCTCATAATTGCTTCAGGATAATTTTTTTCTTTATTTTATTTTATCAAAACCATTGTTATCTACTGAGTTCTTCTTAGTTGAATTTCAGATATACAATGAATCAGGGCCATTCCCTCTACCACTACTGACCTCTCTCCACAAATGATCACCAATGATCACCAATGATCACAGGATTCATCCTATACCACCAATTGCTCCCCTGGCCTACCATTAAGATAGAACCATTTAAATTTAGTTTCTTAAAGTTTATGTCATGATTCTATTGTTGTTGACTTTGACTTGGATATTTAGCTTTGTCCTTTTTTTCCCCACTAATGCACCTGAGACCACTTGGCCCCCGGCCCCTATCCTTTCATTATTTCTTTCTTCTTAATTTTATAGAATAATGCAGAAAAATGAAGTAAACCGAAGTAATATGTATCTCAAGGTTTTATGAAAAAGGTTGGAGCACCTATCTAAAAGATAAAAAAGAAAAAGAGGGCTGGCAGATTTTTGCATAGTTACAGCAAGAGTTGGGGATAATAAATGGCAAAAACTTTTGGCCTAAAAAATAGGGAGACCCTACCCATGAAGCATCCTGCCATAAGACTAACTACAGGCTTTGGGCATATTAAGTTGTCTAAGCCCAAAGTCTTCATGGTAAAAGTTTTGCTCAATCATAGTTGTCTCAGTCAGGTTTTTGTAATTAGAGATCTTGGTTTCTGCACAGATCCAAAGTCCAAGTCAGGGTCAGGATAATTTTCTAACATTATACCTGATCTCTCTCTTGCCTTTCACCCACCTTATAAAATTCTTCATGGATGCTAAATCAAAATAGAAGAGGATCTTCAAATATCCTCTTACTCAGGAAATTATAGTGGACAAGATAAATTAAGGAAATCACATATGCATCCAAAATATTTGTGCTTCTCTTTTTCATGAAATTACACACTTTAGGATGTAATGCTAAGTCTGATTTACTCATAATGAGCTCCTAAGAATAATAAAAGAGTTTGCAGCACTGAAAAAGCTTAACTGAGTTTTTATAAATATTTTGCTATAAATGTAAGTATCTTCAGTTAAGTATATTAGAAAGTAATTGCTGTTAATAATGAAAATTGCAACATTCAAACATTAAGAACATTCAAAACATTAAAAAATACTCTATAAAACTAAACTATTTCACTTTTTCTTTTCTTAGAACTTGCTTTCATGAAATCTATTATCTCTACAATTAAGAATGCCTTGTTCTTGGAAATTGAGTTTCCATATGATCCAGCTATACCACTCCTAAGGATATACTGTAGGAACACAAAAATACAATAAAAAATTCCTTTATCACACCTAAATTCATTGCAGCACTATTTATAATCACCAGACTCTGGAAACAACCAAGATGCCCTTCAACAGATGAATGGCTAAAAAAAAAACTGTGGTACATATACACAATGGAATATTATGCAGCTGTCAGGAGAGATGAAGTCGTGACATTTTCCTTTATATGGATGTACATGGGATCTATTATCCTGAGTGAAATAAGTCAGAGGGAGAGAGTAGATACAGAATAGTCTCATTTATCTATGTGTTTTAAGAAAAATAAAGACATTTTTGCAATAATTGCCACTACTGTTCATTCATAAACAATAAGCAAGAAATAAATAACCACATTCTTATAAAATCTTCCTCCTATCTCTTTAGACTAATTTAGACTGATCATACTCTATAACAATTTAAAACAAACAACCAAATAGCCAAACAAAAAAAAACCATGGAAGACCCTTACTAGTCTAATTTCTGGCTTCAAAAACTTAATTGAGCTATAGATGCAACCAGAGTTCAAATCCCCAGTACCACATATGGTCCCCTAAGCACCATCAGAGGCTATACTAGAGTATAGAGTCAAGAATAACCCTGACTATTGCAGTGTTTTGCCAAAATCCCTCCACCATAAATAAATAAGTTAATAAATTAATTAATAGATAAAGCTTAACAAAACCTAATCTACATATTTCCAAAATCATTTTATTTTAAAACAGAAGTCACCTCAACATATGATTTCTTTCAGTCTGAAACAAGTATATTGAAGTGAATATATCATACTGACAATTTTAAGGGACAAATATTAAATGATCTTAAATTATACTGGTTTATACATGAAGGTTCATCACAGAGCTCTTCGAGTAAATTTGTATGCTGAGAAATCAAGCAATTTGTTCATTAAGAACTTTCTTGTAAATTTCTTATTTCAAATATATGGCAAAAAGGAATGCGTTATATTTTCAGTTGAAAAAATGACTAATACTATAAGGACCTGCTCTTTGGACAAGTAAGAGAACAGATTTCAGGAAAAAAATTTTGAGATACCATAGATACAAAACTTTCTAGTTTTTGTTCTAGGTTGTCTATGGAGTGAGACCAACTTGAACAATATGGCTGTATTTAGGAACTAAAATACCAAATAGTTCTCCATTAAACATGTAAATGGTTAGTTCTAAAAAAAATCATGTGCGATTATTGTGTAGAAAGAGACACTTTAGGATAAGAAATACTACTGTTCACAATATTTAAACCAATGACACTCTAATTCCATTTCTTCTGCCTATCAGTGTTTCAACCTTGGGAATACAGTTCATTTCAGACTCTATAAATATAAGTGGCTTTTTTAAATTATAGTGTAAAAGACCAATCTCTTCCTGAAAGTTATGGTAGGGTTAAGTAAATCTCACCTGATAATTGGTGGTTATAGAGTATAGAGAATTTTAAAAACTTTTGGTACAATATCATAAATAGCAAACATATAAAGTATCCCCACAGTTAGCAATTTATCTTATTTTCTATTTTTGGAAGATTTTGTTTAAATTTTTATCATTTGTATTTAATAAAAGTAAGTTAACCAATTATATTTAAAGAAGAAAATAATAAAAATTAATTTTATTTTTACAAAAACTAAAATTAGAAACTCTTACAGATTGAGTTTGTATAAAAAAGGTGAGAAATCCTGATAAACCAAATTTTCATTTTATTGTGAAAAGGCAAGTATTTTCTTTGAGCCTGTCAAATTACAAATCCTTGAAACTAACAAGGAGTGTTTTTGAAAGTGATTTCCAAGAAATATTCAAATTATAATCATTTTAATAGATTCTAAGACAACATTTCAGACCAAGCAAATGAAATATTTAAAGGCAGATCCCAGAGACTTACATTTTAACCAATATTGTACTCATCCCCTTGGGAGATTTTTATGCAGTTTGATAATCAGTTAATGATTGAAGAAGATAACCAAAAGACTGACCACCTGTTAAGAGCTAGATCCAGTAATTAAAGAGTTATTTTTACCACTACCTTTGGAATGTGCCATATAGCTTCTCTTATAACATAAGAAAGAGACAAAGGAGGAAAAGGAAGAGTGAGATTAGAAATATGGCCTTGGGGGAGGGAAAAAAGAAATATGACCTTTAAGACAGGAAATTAGAAATATGGTACTTGTTCTATTCAAATTAACTGACTAGCAACCAACTTGGAACAAGTTAATGGCTATGCCAAGGGTGTATCTTAGCTAGAGGTTGCTTCCACCCACATAAAACTTCCCTGAGAAGATAGAAAATGACTGTAAGTGAGTATTTTGACCCTGAGGATCCAATCAGTACTAAACCCCTATAGAGTCTCTCTCATATAGACTTCAGAGTTGACAGTGCTTAAGATGTTCAGTGAACTCAAAGAAGCCATGAGGCATACTGCCAATAAAAGACAAGAGGACATGAGAGCAGAAGTGAACAACTATAAACAGAAATGACAAAACTGAAAAGCTTCGTAGGTAAAATGAAAATGGCACCGGAATGCCTTACTACCAGAATAACAGATGTTGAGGAATAGATCAGTATGTTTGAAGATGAAAGCAGAAAGCCTTGAGATAACAACAGAAGATATAAATAAATAAATAAATAAATAAATAAATAAATAATAAATGAACAGATTAAAATAGCAGAATAGATAAATAAATAAACAGATTAAAAAAGTACTTTGGAATGAATTCAAGAGAAATAACATAAGAATCATTGTGATCCTAGAGAGCCAGGAAGAAACCCCTATGAAAAATAATCAGAGATCACTGCTGAAAGGTTCACAAAACTGGAGAATGCAAACTAAAATCCTGAAGGCTACCACCTAAAGAGAACCAAATAAAAACACTCCATCTTAATTAAAGGCACATCCTAATTAGAATGATGAAAATCACAGAATACTGAAAAAGAAATTATATATAAAGGAGCATTATTAAGATTCACCACAGGGGCCCCGGGAGATAGCATGGAGGTAAGGCGTTTGCCTTTCATGCAAAAGGTCATCGGTTCAAATCCCATATGGTCCCCCGTGCCTGCCAGGAGCAATTTCTGAGCATGGAGCCAGGAGTAACCCCCTGAACACTGCAGGGTGTGACCCCTCCAAACCCCCCCCCCAAAAAGATTCACCACATATTTATTGTTTGAGCCTACAAAAAGTAGTAGGTTAAAATGAAAATATTAACGAGATGAATGCTTCACCAAAAATACTTTGCCCACACAGACTCTCATTCATATAGGAAAGAACATTGGAAAATTGAACCCAACATTCTGTTGAATGCAGAAAACATATTTCAACAGTTAGAGCAAACATAAACTCAAAGTCAAAGGTTGGAAGACATTATTCAAGAAAACAACCTCCTCTAAGAGGCTAGAGAGGCCATACAAGTGTCAGATAACATTGACTCCAGACACAGAAAAGTAATGAGACAGAAAAGTCCTTTCTAAATGATCATGATACATATATATACCATGAATAGCTCTCACTCCAAAACATGTATATTCAGATGAGTGAACAGCAAAATACTTAAGAGAGCTGCTAATAGAATTGAAGGAAAACAGTGATAGTAGCAATAGACTTCCAGAGGGGCTTTGTGAATGAATATCTATACATATAAATGTATGCACATACAAATTCGTATATACATGTATGAAATTACATATATGTCATTTATACCCCAAAAGCATATACAGATTTATCTCTAATGTGTATAGGATATTCTCCAGAATAGAAGACATGCTGGCACACAAAACATACCATTCATTTCAAAAGGACAGAAATCATTCCAACTATCTTCTCAGACTATGATGGACTGAAAATAGAAGTAAATCACAAAAATAATTTAAAAAACTAAAAAGAGCTAGAAACTAAATAGCTCACTACTAAACAACTAATAAGTCAGAGAGGAAATCAAGAGAGTCCTGAAAAAAATGAAGACTAGTATATGAGCTAATAGAACTGATGAGACAAAGCAAAAGCATTGTTAAGAAGAAAGTTCATGGTGAGTGCAGTTAGAAAAATAACTACACTAACAACTATCATGGTAATGAGTGAGAGAAGTAGAATGCCTGTCTGAAAGACAGGCAAGTGGTGGGGGAGGAGTAAGAAAGGGGAGGGGGACACTGGTGGTGGAAAGGTTGCACTGGTGAAGGGGGGTGTTCTTTTTATTACTGAAGCCAAACTACAAGCATGTTTGTAAGTATGGTGCTGAAATAAAAATATTGTCTAATTAAAAGAGAAAGTTTATAGCTATGTAATCAATAATCATAAAGGTTGAAAGGTCCCACATAAATAATTTCACTGCACAACTTAAGAAACTGGACAATGACCAGTGAAAGGATCATAAAGCAGAATAGAGGAAGGAAATAATAAAACTAAGAACAGAAATTAATTTACTGAGTCACAGAAAACAAATCAAAAGATCAATGAAACCGAGAGATAATTCTTTGAAAAAATAAGAAAGATAGATAAACCAATAGCAAGACTCACCAAGAAAGAGAGTGAACAAGAGCGAGTGTGTGACGTGTCTAATAAACTGAATCAGAAAATAGGGGGGGCGTTGCAACATACAATACAGAAATTCAATGGATCATCAAAGCTTCTTCAAGTTTGTTTTTTCCACAAAAGCACTAATCTTTCTGGTTGATAAATTTAGAAGTTATTGAGCCTAGATATGTTTCCCTGCTTTAGAAACTGACCTTATAAATAAGAAGCATTTAGTGCTACCTAATTTAGTATATAAATTCATCATAATAGAATCTTGGTAGAAGAAAGCTATACAGTCACCTAATTCAATGCTAAAGTTCTAGAAAATACATTCAATAAAACCCTGAAGCCATATCCTCCAGTTTCCACAAGTAGTTATATAGTGTTTAGTTCCAAAGAGGGTCATAGTTACTCTATATTTTGGACTTTATAAACCTCTACAACATCCCCAAAGTCAGGACCAATAGATGAGTAGGTGTTTTCAAGATCTAAAAAGCTGTGTGAAAAGTAACATATTGGAGTAAGAGGTAGGGATAGAGGCAAGAAGTTCTAGGAATTATATGCTGTTGCCCCTCTCCAAAGCCAAATGCTAATCTTACCTCGATGATCAGACACTCCCACAGCTGGGAGGGGTCTGTGATTGTTAATTAGAGAGAGAAAGAGAGAGAGAGAGATTGAGAGAGAGGAGAGAGATTGAAAGAGAGGAGAGATTGAGAGAGAGGAGAGAGAGAGAGAGGGGGAAAAGAGAGAGAGAGAGAGAGAGAGAGAGAGAGAAGCTTCAACTGACTTCTGTGGGTCATTTCCTCTGTTACCCTGATACCTACAGATCCACCAGACCATAGTTGCTGCAGGCACTGGACAGGGCCGTTAAAGGTCTCCCATTTATGCATGTTTATCCATGGACCACTAGGACTCTATAATTAATACAACATATGTTGTGTTTGGGTGATGATAATCAATACATTG
The DNA here is from genome assembly GCA_004027635.1 of Crocidura indochinensis. NCBI lineage: Eukaryota > Metazoa > Chordata > Mammalia > Eulipotyphla > Soricidae > Crocidura > Crocidura indochinensis. The sequence continues at coordinate 30,541 of PVKC010002164.1, read as the reverse complement.
AAAGGATATTTTTCTTTACAATTTCTTTATAACCTGTCTCTTTTGTTGGTTTTTAGAGCATTTGTTTATCTTCAACAAATTAAACATGCATGCAACTTTAGCTTTTACTTCAAGACATTATCATATTATGTGATATAAATCTATGTAATAACTATATTCAGTCTTTCAAAACAGAAGACACTCATTTGTCAAGCATTCTTTTATTTTATTTTATTTTTTGGTTTTTGGGCTACAGCCCGATACACTCAGGGGTTACTTCTGGTTATATATTCAGAAATTGCTCTTGGCTTGGGGGACCATATGGAACCCTGGGGGCCCTGGGGGACGCCCTACCGTTGCACCATCACTCTGGCCCCATTGTCAAACATTCGTAAATATTTTAGTATAAAACAATGACTACATTATTTACACACTTGATCACAAGTATTTTATAAATTGGTGAAAACAATATTTGAAAATATAAGAAAAACTCAATAATATCAAGAAGCTATCATTCTAAGTTAACTGAAATTCTATTAAAAATGTATGTCAGGCTCAGAATTTATATATTAGTTTAAGCTGTAGAATGAGGTTTATTTCCACCATCTCTCTTGAGAAAATTTTTCTGAGTTACATGGTATTAGTGGAGATTTTGTCTAATTCATGAGTTGCTCTTTATAAATGACAGCTCTCTCTCCTGTATTTCTTTTTATTAATAACCTTGTGGAATATTTTTTATTAAAAATGAATTTTACCTTTATTATGAAATGTCAAACATGAATAAAATGAGCAACTTTCTCTTGTGAGGAATATTTAAAAAAAAGAGATATTAGTTCACCTTTTCACTGACAAATTTGACTAGTGAAATGAGCTTGCTGAGGCAGTATTTCTTTCTTCCCATATCCATGACTGTCTTTGTTATACTTTCACACCAGCTGATGAATAGATGCAAAGAGTATTTTAATAAAGTTCTTCAAAGTTGCCATAATGTTAAGTGATGGTAAAATAAAAAAAAAAATGAAAGCAAAATATAGTTGCCTTTCCTTCTAAACGGACAATTTATATTTAGCATGAAGTCTAAAGACATGAGTGAAATTAGTTTTTGATATAAAAAAACTACTGGGTAAATAATACTAAACCCAGATTGAAAAGCTGTTTTCCTTTGCCTCAATGTTTTCCCTGATTGCCTTCCTGTCAGGACAAGAGAAAATCATTTACATAATAACTCTGTTTTTGTGGCCAGAGGGCATGTCTATGACAATGCTTCAAGATATAGTAAAGTGCACAATGATTCACATTTGATTAAATACATATATTTCAGAATATGTGTAGAACCCATAGTTAATGCAGAAGTTTTAGAACAAGTTAAATTAGTTAGTGCTAATCTTAGCATAACAGAGTATGGAAATTTGATCATTAACCCAGATCACAGGAATTTAACTACACCTTCAAAAAAGATCTGAACTGGGTATTTTATAACATTTAATGTACTAAACCAAGTGATTGACAGACTCCAATAAAACTTAGAAATCTCCATCTCAACCCAGAATCATGCCTGACATGTTAGCCCTTGTCTGTTCTTATATGTTTAGTTGACACTATTTTCATCAAATGTTAGGGAACCACAGTTAAGATTTTATCTCTCGTAGTTTGCTGAAAGTACATTTAGGAAGAGCTAGAATTAGGAACTAATTTATTAACAGAATTGGGAATTCATTTAAAAAATCAACATTATTATATAAATGTTCTACAATTATCATCATATTTCACCACTTCTGAAATCCTATGTCACTGCAAATTACATTTGGTTTATAAAAAGTGAATTACATCTTAAAAAAATATAAACACAGGGTACCTGTTAACATTTCACATACTCCAGTATATGACAGACTCCAATAAAACTGAGACTTTATTTGAACTTTGAAAAAATCTTAGATGCTGTCACTTAAAAACAAAACAAAGCAAAACCAAAAAAAGCACACGCCACTTCATCATGTTCACCATAACCATCATCTCAGAAAACTTTTCCTAAGTTTTCACATAGGATTCTCTTCTTTTAGTTGTGGTAAATTAAGCCAATAATATTAAATAATTTTAAGTGTTAAGTTTTAGGAATAATCTTTATATATAATTCTAAAAGACAGACCCTAATATTCACGAGGAAAGGGAACATGCCACCATTTGATTCACTCATAAGGAATCTACTATTTTAGTATAATGCCAGAAAGATATTGCAGCAGGTAAGGCACCTGTTCCGTGGAGAACTGATCTGAGATAGACTTCAAAGTCCTATATGGTTCCCCTAGTCCACCATGGTTGATCTTTTAGCACAGACCTTGGAGCAAGCCCTGTGCAACACTGGGTGTTGGGCAAAAGCACAATTTTTTTAAAAAAAAAACATTAAAAAAAAGTGCTAGTTCTTGAGAGCTACTTTATATTTGTTGTCAATTATTGATTCTATATGTATCTACATATATAATAACTGAGGCTTAGTGGATAAACTCATATACCAAGATCATATACTAAAATTCAAACTTGGGTCTCTAATTCTTAAAATTGAACTTTAGATATTCCATATAAAAGAGTAAAGTTGTAAATGTAAATATAATTCTTTTTATTTCTAAATTTGGTAGAAGCTATGGTCTACTTGTATTCTATGTAAGCCAGAAGAAGAAGGATTAATTCTATGAATTAATTATGATTAATTCTATGAATCATTTCCATGTTATATTTAGGATAACTGCATGAAGAAATGCAGTGGCTTAAATGAGGGTGTCAAGAATACCCTAGGCATCAGAATATAGTGAGGAAAAAGAAAATTGAGTGGGGAGAAGAAACACATATAAAATGACAGGAGACAGAGGCTAAGGGGTCGAAGGTGCATTGTTGGTGTTAAAAAATGACAGAACTAAATATCCAAACCAGAGTTAACTGCAATGAAATCATGAAACCCAATTAACAAACTTCAAAGGTGCCGGTTATAATAACAATCTAGGGGAAAAGGAAGGCAGGTGGGATGAATTTTGTGAATATTGGAGGAGGGTGGTTGACACTAGTGGTAGGATTGGCCCTGTAGTATTGTGACTAAAACCCAATAATATGAATAACTTTTAAATCACTAGTGTTTCAATAAAAATAATCATAAAAATTCCCACCTAAATTGAATACTTAGTCTAGTCAAAAAATAATAAATCTAATCATCTCAAGAAAAAATTCAAATATTACTATTTTTCCTTATTGGTTTTGGATATTTAAATCAACTAAATTATATTTTCCCAGAGCAATCCAATTAATATATATATATTTTTTTTTGCTTTTTTGAACCACACCCAGTGATGTTCAGGGGTTACTCCTGGCTATGTACTCAGAAACCTTTCCTGGCCTGGGGGACCATATGGGACTCTGGGAGATTGAACCTTAGCCCATCTTAGGTTAGTGCATGCAAGGCAAATGCCTTACCACTTGTACCACAGTTCTGGCCTCACTATTCCAATATTTAACTTTCCCTAACTATTCTTTAGTATAGAATATAATCTACATATTTTTTATTAAAGACTATATCTAAATTACAATCATTGCTATAAAGGGATGTACACAGTCAAATGGCCTAATATATTTGGTTATTGGACCACACCTGGTGGCACTCAGGGATTACCACTGGCTCTGTGCTCAGAAATTGCTCCTGGTTTGGGGGACCATATGGGATGCCAGGGATTGAACCACGGTCCATCGTGGCTCAGCCATGTGTAAGGTAGACGCTCTACCATCTCATGAAACTATCATATCTAACTACATTTATTGTTTACTTACTTGAGCACGTGCTCATATTAATGCCTTCCTGAAAATACATTGGAGAATTAAGATGGATTAAAATAAAGGAGGTGAAGCTCTTTCAGTCTCCCTAACATCAGACCCTTTTCTAACAACTTCCACAATTATAATATTAAAAGTGTGTGATTTTCGTAATAAGACACTTCTTGCCATCGGGTACAGAAAAGCAAATGCTTGGAAATGATCACAACCAACTGGTCAGCTTCATTTTATAGAATAATAAATCCATGAGATCAGACATAGTTCTTGCTTATGTTTTACAGCCAGACTCTTCTTTGCATATGTATATACTCTACAAGAGCTAAGATGATCATTGTATAGTCTGTTCTAAATTTCAAATCATTGTAAAACAATTCCCTTACTCAAATGTGGGAAAGGGAGCGTGTTAGCTTCTGAAACTTTCAAAAGACCTGTATTAGCATTTCATCATATTACCTATGTTTCCATAAATATAGTCTACAACCATGTCTAGAGTGGCTGATAAGGCACCTAATTCAAAAAGGAGAGAGCAAATTCCAGAACAGGGTTCAAAGTTTCCATTCCCTAGATTTGAGGGCTCGGAGAACTGATCCATGGTAGGAAGCTTGTCACAAAGAAAGGGAGAGAGCAATGAGGGCAGAGAAGAGACAGACCACCATAGCAATGGCAGTTGAAAATGATCTCTCTGGGCAAGAACTGGGTGATGAAAGAAGGTAAAGTGATATTCATGATATATCTTCAATAACAATATGCAAACCATGGGGTTTAAAAGAAAAAGGAAGTGTGTGTGTGTGTGTGTGTATGTGTGTGTGTGTGTTTATGGGTGAGTGTACGTGAGAGAATGTGTGCAAAGAGAGAGCAGGAGAGAGAGAAAAAATACTACATGGGAAGGAAGGGGAAAAGTAGAGGTAGAGTGGTGGAGAGTAGGAGATAAACCGGGGACATGATGGTAGGAAATGTTTATTGGTAAAGGGATGGATGCTATATATTGCATGACTGAAACTCAATTATGAACAACTTTGAAACTTTCTCACGTGATTCAACTTAAAAATTCATCTAAAAAAACCCCAACAATCAAACTGAAGTTCCCATTACCTTTGTTTGCTACCATCTGGGGAAATCAAACACTTCTTACATGCAGAATTAGCACTTAATGCTTTTTCTCTGCAGTTTCTATTCCTGAGTGTAAGTTTCCTAAGGGACAGTGTTTCTGCTAAATGTCTATAGATGATATTGGTGTCTGGAGGATAAAACTGTGGACATAGAATGAACCCTGAAGAATTCTAATGTTAACTTAAATATGTACTGTCTAAGTATGACCTGCTTTTTTAAATATAAGGTAGAGAATGGCGTACTTTCTCTAGAAGAAATTATTGTAGCCTTGTAGGGTCATCGGACTTATCTCCAATATTTTAGAATGATTTCATTTGACTCCTTTGGGAAAAGATGACTTGACTGGCATGTCAAAATCTTTGAAACATATCACTCCTCTGAGATAAAAAAGCATTCCAGCAAGTCATAGGGTATTTTGGTGATAATAGTTAAGTATTAGGAATTTAACTACAATGCAACCCTCCATTTGAACTTTGTAAAATGTATGCAATGTTCTAGCATCAAGTGATTTAATCCAATAGTGATTTAAAAATTGTTATTTTATTTTAAAATATTTTATTTTTAAATATTTTATTTTTAAAGCTGTTGCACCACACAGAATCTATGAACATAAATGCTTAGGTGCTGCAGCTAAAAGTTGACTCTAATTGCAATTTAATTTGTTTTATTTTTAAATATTTTATTTTATTTTTAAAGCTGTTGCACCACACAGAATCTATGAACATAAATGCTTAGGTGCTGCAGCTAAAAGTTGACTCTAATTGCAATTTAACGCAAATTAGTTTGGTCATTTTTTCATAATTCTATTTCATAAGACTCTTTGCCAAAGTTGTCATGAATATATTTTGTTTTTTCTGAATGATTTATTGTTCTAGCCAGGATGACCTACATTGCTAGCCACAATCTGGCACACATTTCATTCATTCACTGATTATTTTCTTCAATTATGTTTTGGTCAAAATTCTATTCAATGTTATAAAAATATTATGGAGCATTTCTTTTGTAGGGGATGGGAACTGGGGTGGACTTAAACTTTTTTGCTAACTTGCTTTTATTTCTGTTTGGGACCATAATCCCAGTAGTACTCAGTAATTATTTATAACCTATGCTTTGAGTCATTCCCTGGAGTATTCTGAGAATCATATGGTATGAAGGACCAAATTTAGGCCTCCTATGTACAAAGCATTTTTTCAACTCATTGATCTACCTTCCATAGGCCAAAAGCTCTTACTGTACAACTCATTGTAATAAATGTGTTAATAACATATTATTCACAGGATAAAATAATATAATTATAAATGTGTCCCCATGTTCTATTGTCTAATGAAGTGTTAACGTTAGGAGAAAAATAAATCAGAAACAAAGTTGAACCTTTTCTTGTGACAGCTCCAGATCATTTTTTCGAAAAGCCTTGTATTAACTATTAATACACAGTTAGCCAAACAAGTATTCAAGGGCTGTCTTATAACCAGTTCCAGTATGCTTTCTATCTGCAGAAGGTATTGCTATAGAGATGCATTATTGCCTGTAGAAATGAACACATTTGGTTCTGTTGAATTAATCATGATTAAGAATCCTGTTGAGAAAAAATTAAAAAGTTACTAAGTGGAATTGAACAATAGTACAGTGGGTAGGCTATTTGCCTTGCATGCAGCTGACTCAGGTTTGATCCATAGCATCGCTGGGTCAGTTAGAGTAGACTGGCATTCTTGGTCTGCTAGGAATGAACAAATTCGGGAGTAAATCCTGATAACTGCCTGATATGAACTCCCATCCCACAATATTACTTAGTTGTACTGACATTTTTCTTGCTACTAGATTATTAAAATATAGGCCTCTGATTATCCAATAAATTGTCAAATAGCCTCAGTTACTCTATTTAAAAATAGAGTCATCTGGGGAAACAGATCCTTGTATTCTAGGGTGAAGAGACTGCTATGAAGTTCTCTATTTTTCATTCTTCTCTTTCAATTTTATATCAATCATTTATATTGCTTGCTCCAACAGAATTTAAAGAACAGCAAATGGAATTATCAGAAAATAAAACAATAAGTCAATTTGTGATGATTATTATGTAATTTAACATGTGAATAAATTCAAATCATTGGAAGGACACACTGGTGGTAAGATTGGGATTGGGACATTGAATGCCTGAAATATCTATTACAAACAACTTTTTAAAATAATGACATCTTAAAAAAATAGATAAAAGTTTTAAAACCAGTTCTGAAAGTTCTTCCCTTCATGAGTAAAGAAATTATTTTAAAATAATTCAAAATTCCATTCATAGTTGCTATAAGTTCTAATATAGCAAATATTTTAGGTATCAGAGAATAAAGTAATAGAAGCTTCATGGATAAGTATATTCACCAATTCAAAAGAATTCCTTATACTCTTAAGATAAATATGTAAGTGGCGGCACATTTTTGAAGTAGAGTTACAGTGAAATTACAAGCAGATCTACAGAATTGAAGACCTCAGAAAATAAAAAGTTCTAATCATTCTTTTAAAATAGTGGTAGAGAGGGTCAAAAGGAAAGTACTAGGGATAAGATGTTTGCTTTGCATCTTGAAAATTCTGCTTTAATATATGTTATGATGTCCAGATCTGATCCAAAAACTTCTGGGTGTCACTTTTGAGCACAGAGCCAAAAATATACCCCAAGCATTGCTGAGTATGCCACTACAGCAAAACAAAAGAAATTGATGGTCCTCAAAGCTATTCCCATTTCAAAATACTTCTTGGAGATGTCATAATTACCATACATTAAAATCCACAGCTTTCACTTACTAGCATAAATTCAAAGTAAACTTAGTTAAAGGGAAAAGACTAACTCATGGTGGAATTTAGGAAAAGAAAAGCAATAGCCTCCAGGAGTCCTTTCCCTAATTTATTCAGCAAAGAGTTGTGTCAACACTTGTGAACTGTTGGTCCTTACTCTCCCTGTAAGTGAAATAATGATATAATAATCACATAACAATCATAACAATATAATTCAATAACAGAATAACATAATAATGACATAATAATACTCTCACATCATTGAAATAATGAGATAATGTTCAGTATAAATTGCATTGTTTGAATAATCAGTAAGCAAATTCTTTTAACTTAGTGGCATGAATCCCTGAAAGTCAGGGATATACTTTATTAGCAGGTGTTTGAAAGTACAACATAAAACATACTAGGTCAATATTTTTACAAATTGGTAGACATCATATACAAGCTATGCAGAATGAATAGAACTAAAATGGCTACTTATAGTGGGAATTCTTTAAAATTTAACAATCACCTATGCTGGGTGTGTTGCTTTCCTTTTCAGAATCCTATCTGAAAATAAGTCTTCAAGTGAATAAACATTGTCATTCAGGAAATAATATATGAAATTGGTTAAGTAAATAAAAGAAAGCCAACAGATGAGTCGACCTTCCTCTGTTCTGCTTTTCAGACTATGTCTAAACTTACTTCAAACTATGAAACTGCAATCTTATCAGAGGAGTACACAAATCAGTCCCTTTGCTCATATTTCTGGAGTTTTCTCCTTTCATATAGTAGAACTAAATCTCCAGCAGCCTAGTAATTTGTTGAAAGCCTCAAATCACAAGACTTGCTTTAAATGCACAAAATAAAATACATGATGTTCCAAAGCAAACAAGTTACACTGAAACCCAGTTATCAAAATAGTGCATAATAAACAGAATAATTGACAAAATAGTAGTTCCTGTGTGCAATAAATGTACCTATCAGCATATCTAATAATCACCATAATCAGTAGTCATAGTATAAACAAAATTTTAGAATATCTTCAACAAATTTGATATAAAAATGCTGTGATTACCTTGGTACTTATAATAATACTGTTTTTATTTAACCAATCTTCCTAATTGAAGGAAAATCCAAACATCACTTAAAAATCAGAGGAAATAAACATTTTTAACATTTTCTTATTGAATTTTTAAAAAGTAATTTTTCTTTTCTGTTTTTTTTTTGTTTTGTTTTGCTTTGCTTTGCTTTGTTTTGGCCACACCCATTTGACACTCATAATTTACTACTGGCTATATGCTCAGAAATTGTCCATGTCTTGGGGAAATCATATGGGACACCTGATGATCGAACCACTGTCTGTCCTAGGCTAGCACTTGCCTTACCTCTAACGCCACCTCTTCGGCTCCAAAAGTATTTTTTCTTATCCACATTTATAGATGCTAAATACTTCAGATATGAAAGTCGAGTAGCATGAGATTTGGGTCCATCAAATCAACCTTTTCACTTCACAATCTGTTGAACTAGCCTCAGACATACTTAATTTTAATCATATTAAATATTTTAAAAGTAAAATTAATTAGCAACTAATGTGATTTTGTGTAAAAATTCATACTGCTCTCAAGAAAAAATGCACACTAACAAACATCCCAGAAAGATAATGTACAGTCAGAATGAAGAACAGTTTCCCTTCATACATAGACTGGGAATACTCCATCTTCACAGAATCCTAAGCCTTGCCTCACTTATGCCTGTTGACTACATGGGCTCTGTAACTACACCATAGATGGTATTTTCCATTTCTTGATAAATCCCTGAGAACGTTTACAGGGAATAGAGATCTATTTTCTAAAAAAATGAATGGAAAAATAGTTCTATTTGCAAAGTCATTGCCATCCCCATTTAATATTTAGTCTTCTATTTTTAGCAAATGACACACTAAGATCCATTTATTGATTGAAAAACTATCAATCTTGGCAATAAAGTTTTATTAAGTATGTCCTTTATTCACGTACTAGACATGGCTGCTGCTATAAACTGAAATTTGCAGCCCCCAAACTTATGAATTGGTATTTGAACACCCTTCTAGTTTTATTTTTTTATGGTTTTTGGGTCACACCCGGCAGTGCTCAGGGGTTACTCCTGGATCCATGCTCAGAAATTGCTCCTGGCAGGCATGGGGGACCATATGGGGCACCGGGATTCGAATCGATGACCTTTTGCATGAAAGGCAAACGCCTTACCTCCATGCTATCTCCCGGGCCCCTGAACACCCTTCTATACACAAATTATTTAGATAAAAATAAGACTTTCAGAAAGAAATTAGGTTTAGACAATGTCACAGGAATGAATGAGATTAGTACCCTTATAGGAGACATAAGAGTTAGTATTTTCCGCCTCGTTTTTTTCCCCCTTTCTTCCTTGTGAAGTTATAGCTAGATGACAGCTGCCTGCAAGCTGAGGGGAAAGGAGTTATGATTAGAGAAATAAATTAACTAGCATTTATGTCTCAAACTTTTCAGCCACTAGAACTGTAAAAAAATATTAATTCTTGATATTAAAGTCACCCAGTGTACAGCACTTTGTTATGAGCTAAGGCAGTATATTTTTCTAAAATAAAATGACAAACTTGAACTGCTAAAAGAGAAAATACATGACCCTCAAATTGTAAAATATTTACTATCTTTCTTGGTTAAAAAAAAAAAAAAAGAGGGGCCCGGGAAATAGCATGGAGGTAAGGCATTTGCCTTTCATGCAAAAGGTCATCGGTTTGAATCCCGGTGCCCCATATGGTCCCCCGTGCCTGCCAGGAGCAATTTCTGAGCATGGAGCCAGGAGTAACCTCTGAGCACTGCCAGGTGTGACCCAAAAACAAAAACAAAAACAAAAAAAAAGAGTTATTTTGGGCCAGAGAGATGGCATAGCAGTAGGGCATTGGCCAGCCCAGGAAGGACCCAGTTTGATTTCTGGCATCCCATATGGTCCCCCAGCCTGTCAGGGATGATTTCTGAGTGCAGAGTCAGGAGTAACCTTTGAGTGCAGCCAGGTGTGGTTCCAAAACCAACCAATCAATAAATAAAGCTTAAAAATAAATTTAAAAAAGAACTATTTTCCATTCTAGTCATTGGGTAGTGATATCTTTAAGTTTTTAGAAGTTTTACAAAGAACTTAAGTATGCTTAGTAAAAGCTTAATCTATATAAAAACATCCTTTTTATTTTCCCTTACTAGAGATTGATGATGCAGCTGAAAAAAAAATACTATATTTCTTCCTTTTTCAGCCACCAAGAACTACAGATGATACCTATCTTTACCAAGTCATCACATGTATTATGTAGATAGTCGTAATCTATCTTGGGTGAAAATTTATGTCCCAAGATGGCACACTTATTGACTAGGAAGATTAAAATTAGTATGACAGCTATAAAATATTAATTTTTATACAACTGAATTTTTATAAAATTCACAGCAAATAATAATTGTAAAGATTTTATACTAATAAAAATAGAACAAGAAGTTTTTTGTATAAAGAGTTCAAGTGAAGAAGTTAAAGTGACTGAGTGAATGAGGAATTCTATTTTGTTGATATATTTAGAATGAAGAATTCTAAATTGTTGATAGATTGTCCATGGAATATTACTCTAGGTCAAAAGTCAGTTAAATGCCCAAACCAAAAAAAAACCATGGCATAAATAATATAGATTTTAAATCAGACAAAGATGGATTCAGTTTCATGCATATGCTGGCCATAAATTGTTTGGCAAGAGTTTGTTCTCAAATAGTGCTTCATCTTTGCATTGTTGACATTTCAACATAATTAATTATTTCATGCAAACTATGCTGAAGAGCTGGTCTATCTATATACTAGGTGCTCAAAACTAGTTATTTATTGGAGAATATTCCCTCATTGTTTCTCTCCTTTATGAAAAAATTGTTTACAGAGAATAAAGTGACATGACTTTAGACCCTGTTTACATATTTTGCCAAGCTATTGAGACCTTCCTTAGATTGCAGAGGCTGGAAATTATTAAAAAACTGACACACAACTTCTAACAGGGAAGATGTTATAAACAAAATTGATGTTACTTTCACAACAGGCCCCGGAAACAGGTGTACCATTCCTAGATCATATAATTAAAAAAATCATAATAGCTTTCTGTCTTGATTCTCTTCCAGACAGAATCAACCCTACTGATATATGTGTATTACACGCAATGTTCAGAAGAGGTAACTGTAAAGAAAAGAGAGGTGAAAGAAATTTATAACATTTATTCTGAAGAAGCAGTTTATTTTCCAATGATGAATCTTCTTCATTATTACAATTTGCCTCTTAATGTGAATATAAGAGTTGATTATTGATATAATTTTCTCTGGATCTGTTTTCTTATGAGTTCTGAAGAGAAAATAACTGCTCATTTCATTTTATGAGAATATTATAAACATCTAAAGAAGCAAGATACTTCAAGAGGACCATGACGAATCAGATATGTCCTAACTCTAATATGATAATAAATAGGAGATTTTGTAACCTTTTAGTATATGAGAATAAACCTACCTTGGAAATTTTAGATGAGGGAATATTGAGTAATATCTCAGAACTCAAAATTTCCAACAGTCTGCCATGTAAAAGAGGAATTTGTTATTGGAGAAAGTAGAAAATATACCAAAAGATGGGAGCCTGGAGGTGGCGCAGGAGGTAAGGTGCTTGCGCCTTGCCTAGGACGGACCACGGTTCAATCCCCCGGTTCCCATATGGTCCCCCGTGCCTGCCAGGAGCGACTTCTGAGCGCATAGCCAGGAGTAACCCCTGAGCTTCACTGGGTGTGGCCCCCCCCAAAAAAAGAAAATATACCAAAAGAGATATAATTATATCTTATACTGAAAATAACTTTGAGCTCCTTAATATATGAGAAATATTTATTTCATATTAGTGCCTTATTTTCATTTTTAGTACCAGTTTTTATTTCAATTAATTGTACAAGAATCATTTTCATATGCAGTCACATATTAATATAAACCTTTCTTAGAACCTTGAATAGGGAACTAAGTTTATTTAAGTTTATCTTTATTTTAGTATGGAATAGAAGCTCTTTATCTTTTGGTTTACTTTTTTCCACCCATGCTAACTATGGGAAAAGTTTCATGCAACATGTTGTGAAAAGGAAGTTTAGTTTCAAAACATTTCCTCATTGACAGGGACTCGCTTTCAGCGACATTCAGTTATCCAAATATCTAGTTCATTTTTGGCAATTAAAGAGTCTAGCGATCTATAAATAAGCAATAGAATATACTTTATGCCAATTAAATTGTGTCACACTCATCAATAAAAGGAAAATGGTAATGAGGATTGAATTTGTAGCAGCAGAGTAATGAATTCTTATAGCTATTTGTAGGATATGACAGTGTGACTATTTTTGAAGAGAGTATGCTTGAAAAAATTAATGACAATAAGATTTATAAATTGTTTTTTAGTAAATCAGAAGGTCTTTAAAAGGCACAAACTTATACAAAAATTAGCAACAAGTATAAAAATATATGTAATAAATTAAGAGACTAATAATTTTATGGCAGTAATTGTAAACACAAACAAGTAAATAGTGATTTTAGAGTTCATTTTGATAGTTTTTCCTCAAGTATGTTCTTCATTTTGTATCTAAATATGTATAATCAAATCCTAACCAATGCAACTCAAGATTTTCTCTTCTAAAGAGTTAAAAGTTTTTTGGGGCCCAGGAGATAGCATGGAGGTAAGGCGTTTGCCTTTCATGCAAAAGGTCATTGATTCGAATCCCGGTGCCCCACATGGTCCCCCGTGCCTGCCAGGAGCAATTTCTGAGCATGGAGCCAGGAGTAACCCCTGAGCACTGCCGGGTGTGATCCAAAAACAAACAAAAAACAACAACAACAAAAAAAGAGTTAAAAGTTTTACAAAGAGGGACTTAAGTATACTTAGTAAAAACTCAATCTATATAAAAACAGAAAAAATGTAAAGAAAGAAGTGACTATATCAATTTAGTTTGATAGAAAGTTATTCTTGCAAAATGAAATAACTTGTCCACTCCACAGTTAATATAACCTAACCCTCTAGTCAATAAAAGAGAGAGCAGTTTCAGACACATACCCGTTTCCTTAGATTGCAAGTAAGAGTGAGATTCCTTGAGAATGAGTTTGCAAAAGCTGTATAAAAATCCAGAACTTTGAGCAAGGCTTCTCTTTTGATGATGTGAAGGTCACAATATGTCAGTGCCCTGACGTTGGCACATGCATGAGCCAGGGTAGTTTCCTTCCAGAAGATGTCTCCAAATACATCGCCTTTCCCTGGAAAAATAGCAGAATATGAATGGGCAAGGATGTTTAATTATTCTTTCCCTAATCATTCTTTCATTTTATTTATTTAATTAATTTATTTTGGATTTTCAGTCACACTTGGCAACACTCAGGAGTTACTCCTGGCTCTGCTCAGAAATCGCTGCTGGCAGACTCAGGGGACCATACGGGATGCCAGGATTCAAACCACCGACCTTCTGCATGCAAGGCAAATGCCTTACTTCCATGTTATCTCTCTGGCCCTCATTTTATTTTTTTATGCTGTTGGTCTTCTAGTATAATTTATAGCTTAGATGTACACCACATTTATGTGAATATAACAAGACTGAACACTTTCACAGAATACATAACAGCATTCACATTGATGAAAATGTAAAGGAATGAGAATACAGAAATTCTAGTTAGAAAACCAAAACCTATTTTAAGAACGTTTCTTTTTTTATTTTTGTCTCTAGATCTTTCCCATTTAGATCAAAATGGGCCAATGTGATTTTCTATTTTTATCCTTTCTTCTGCCCCTGATCCTCAAGTTGTCAGTAAAGCAGAACACACACATCAAAACTTTAGAATTTGGAGCCAATTTTACATATGTTATACATACTTTGTTCATCTTGCTTCTTGTGCTCAAGGCAGACAAAAGTCGAGAGGATTTGTTCCCCAAGAATGTCCTCTTTTTCTCACAGAGAACTTTTTGTTTACACTTTAAAATCTAAGGAATGGGAGACTATAAAATATGCAGACCCAAATTTCTTTTCCACAGATAGTTCTATTTTGGAGTGCTATTCTGCAGAGAAACGCAGCCCTTAAAGAATTCTGGAATCACTCAGGAATTAATCTGTTTACTTCAGAATAGAAGCCATTGGTCATCTGACTCAACTCATTGTTAACTCAACTCATTGACTCATTTCCAATCAATTTTACTTAGTTATCTTAAAAAATGTAATAAGCCAATAGCTAAAGATTAAAAACCAAAAAGTATATATGCTAAAGCAGAACTTAGGATCCAATAGTATCAAACGTGTTCAAATGTTTTCTTAGAAAAAGGACCATTTTGGAACCAGCTTGTTCTGCCTCACAAGGGAAATAATAGAAGGCACCAAAACCAAACAGGTGTATGAGCATTGAGTAGAAATAAAAAATGATCATACTTAAACACTAAATCCAAAGCCAATGATAACAGAATTGAGATCCAGTCTACAACATGCTAGACACAGAGGGGACCACTTATACTAGCAGCCTGGGGGTCAAAGGAGGGGGATATGGGATGCATGCTGGGAACAGGGATGGAGGGAAGGCAACACTTGGTTGTAGGAATGCCCCTGATTCGATGTCACTATGTACCTAAATTATTGCTATGAAAGATTTTTAATCCACTTTGGTCAAAATAAAAAAATATTTAATTAAAAGCAAAAACCTCAATGGAATAATAAAAAATATAGCATAATAAAAAGAAAAAGAAAAGGAACGTTTTGGAAGCTGAATCTCAGCACAGCAGGTATGGATAGTGTTTGCTTTGCAATTGGTAGACCTGGAACAAACCCGGGTTCAATCCCCAGAATCTCATATAATCCCTGAGCCTGCTAGGAGCTATTTCTCAGAACAGAGTCAGGCGTGCCGCTGGATGTGTCCCCCCATAAAAAAAAAGAAAGAAAGAAAGAAAAAGGGAAGTTTTTAAAGTGGAAAAGACAGGACTGTCACTGTAGGAAAAAATAATTTTTAAAGTTTTTTAACTCTACATAGATGAACAAAAGTTTGCTCTGGTTATGATTAAAGCAGGTTTTACCAGGAATAAAGACAAGGGAAAGAGACATAAAAATGTTTTAGAACCTGTCAAACCAACTAGACCCCCTGAGACAAATTTAATTTAGAACCTTAGAAAAGAGAGAGCAAAGAAGTCATTGTGAGGTGTGAATGGGAGGGGAGAATTGGAGGGAGGAAAACTAAGTGAGATCGAAGATTACACAGATAATTGGGGGATCCTTCTAGACACAGAGGCATTCTAGAAAGACAAAATATGCATATTGTTGAAGATGTGGCTTTGTATTATATATTTATAATACATAAATATATATGAATCATATATATTTTTGTGTATATATAATACCATTTCATGTACCTATTTCCTCAAGAACCTGACACTTGTACAAACAAAGCAAATGAAATGTATTAAAATGGTTATTTATGCATTATAGAAAAACGAATGCATTTTGTTTTCATTTTTATAACTCCATATATTAGATGATTGGGGGAAGGGCTCTTTCAAGTGTTACTTGGGGACCAGGAAAACATCCCAGAAATTCTTTATCAGGTTGCCAATAATTTGGGGCTGGAGCAGCGGCGCAAACAGTAAGGCATCTTTCTTACCCAAGCTAGCCTAGGATGTACCCTTGATACCTTGGGCCCCCAAGCCAGGAGCTATTTCCTAGCCCATAGCCAGGAATAATCCCTAAGCGTTACCTGGTGTGGCCCCCCCAAAACAAAGTTGCCAGTAATTCATTGCTTGATCCAAGCATATAGCAAAGGGTTCAAGGGGCTTCAGGGGCTTCCCAAACCATCTGGAAGGCTCTTGGTGATAGAGAATCCAGAGAAGCTTAGAGGACCACTGTGTAGTATCAGGAATACCAGGAATCAAAAATTGATGTTAGCTGGCAATATGTTGAGATGCACCTTAATGTTTATATAATCAGGCCCTTGTATTTGTTTTTTAAAAAGATCACTAAAGGGCCTCAAAGAAAGTTAGTACTTGCCTGGCATGTGAACAACCCAAGTTTGACCTATTAGAGTACCTACCCTTAGCCCCAACAATAATGATTCCTGAGAGCAGAGCCAAAACTAAACCCTGAGCATAATTGTAACCAAAAACTTCAAAGAAAAAAACAGGGGGGGAACAAATGGGGCCAAAGAAATAGCATGAAGGTAAGGCATTTGCCTTTCATGCAGAAGGTTGGTGGTTCGAATTCTGGTATCCCATATGGTCCCTAAGCCTGCCAGCAGCGATTTCTGAGCATAGAGTTAGGTGTAACCCCTGAGCAATGCTGGGTGTGACCCCCTCCCAAAAAGGGGGGACAAATAATTTTTATATCATTTAAGTCTTCATTACAATGAAACTATTAGGATTTTTGAATGACTGCTATCTCTTCTCTATCATCGTTTTTATTCTTTCTAACATAGTTGTTTCATTAAATGAAGAGAGGGTAAAAAATATTTCATTTGTTTCTACTTCATTTCTGTGACCCTTTCTCAAATTATAACTTATAACATATGACATAGTTATAAGTTCATTACATTTGACCTATTTGATTGCCACATGTAGTTATTATAATAATTAAACCTTTGACTTGGTGATTTCACATCTTGGCATCAACACATATAATATTGTAGTGATCTAATCAGTACCATATTGGCAAAGATCTTTAATTATGTTTAACACAACATTGTTTGTGTATATATATATATATATATATATATGTCTACATCAGGCAAATTTAACAAATTTAACTATCTTGCCATTTATTGAATTTTAAATATAAATTATTCATTATTTAATATCATGAAGAAAACAAGTGTCTGATATGAAAACAATAGTTTTATACTAAAATCTAAACCCAAGAAAGTTGATGAGTTTTTGTTTGATCTACAGACATTAATTCCCAAATAGTAAACTATTTAAGAGATCACCAAATATTTATTTTTATTTGTTTTTGTTTTTGTTTTTGTTTTTGGGTCACACCCGGCAGTGCTCAGGGGCCACTCCTGGCTCCATGCTCAGAAATTGCTCCTGGCAGGCACGAGGGACCATATGGGGCACCGGGATTTGAACCGATGACCTTTTGCATGAAAGGCAAACGCCCTACCTCCATGCTATCTCCCGGGCCCCAAATATTTATTTTTAAAAATACACAAATGTAAAATGAAAGTTTAAGGATAAACTGGGAAATAGAATGGGAACTAGAATTGATATTTTACCACTAAGATTATGGCCAGATAAATTGTTGAGCACCCTGACTCATGCTCGTTTTCTTTGACTCTACATAAAACAGATTGAAAAAAGAATGATGGTTAAGATTCTCTACATCTATACTATATAATAAGTCCATTAAATCCTACATTATTTTAGGATTATGCTAAAATATCAACATACAAGACATAGACATTTGCCTTACATGTGACCATCCCAGGTTTGATACCCATTTTCCTATATGATCTCAAGGCCCTCTATAAGTAATACATGAGCACCGAGCCAAAAGTAAATCATGTGCACTGCTGGGTATGGTCCCCAAACCAAATAAATAGATAAATAAAATCTAGTACTATCAGATTCAAATAGGAATATGTGGTTAAAACTAACAGACAAAAAGAACAGACTCAAAGTAAAACTTTCTGCTGCCTCACTTGAAAATTTAGACAGTTATCACAAAATTAATAAAAGCATGCAAATAATACAATAAGCAATGTCAATTGTCTTATAGCATAGACTTACTTTGATGCACACTTTTCAGTTTGGTATTGATTTAATCAATAATTAAAAATACATTGCTTTATGGCTAGCGAAGTGGCGCTAGAGCTAAGGTGTCTGCCTTGCAAACGCTAGCCAAGGGAGGACCGTGGAACCACAGTTCGATCCCCCAGCGTCCCATGTGGTCCCCCCAAGCCAGGGGCAATTTCTGACCGCTTAGCCAGGAATAACCCCTGAGCATCAAACAGGTGTGGCCCAAAAAAAAAACAAAAACAAACAAAAAAAAAAAGAAATGCATTGCTTTAAAATCTATTCCATCTTGTAGTATTTCATCTCAGTTGAAAGCAAATATTTTGCTTCCTTTTGTGAAGATAATTCTAATGTAAATTAATTTATCAGCCATAGCAGAGTTGGCTAATGCTCTCCTTCAGTATGTATATTTTAGTATATTAAAAAAAAACACAGAAAATAGGTGAGAATATGGAAATATCCAATAGAAAAAAATCATCATTTTCTTTAACACAACGTATGTGTACTTTCAGAACTGGGAATTCCTATTTCTCTTCATGACTATAGAATATTTGAAGCTGCTATTTAGGTCAATTCCCACTGGGTGTAAGTAGTCTTAGCTATAAACATTTAGAGCCTGAGAAAACTAGCCTTCCTCCAATCCCTATTTTTAGCAGAAAAGTTCACACTCCACATGAAAGTTGTTGTTTGGTCTATTTATAATTTCTCAGCTCTTTGCATCGAGTTTTATAAAGTTTTTTGCTTCTAAACTTTAAGAAACAAGACTATAAAGCCAGAGTGTGCGTTAAAGAAAATGGACAAGAAAATTGAAAATACAAAGGAAATAAAGATTATAAACCAGTGCAAGAATAATACCGGTTTATAATATATTATATAATATATAACATATAATAATATAATAAATTATTTTATAACCAGAGACTTTGATATTCTTTTTTCAAATGAGATACATTAGATTAAAGATATGGAGAAAATTAATGCATAATTATTACCTGTTATTCATCAGAGACTTTTCCTATCTAATGTAATTAATGGTTCGAAAAACTTAGAAATTTGAATTTTACTGAGTAATTTTCTATGAATGCATGGTGAGGCATATTGAGTGAAACTGATCATGTGAATATTCTTCTATATGAGTTTACTCCATATATGTACTTTTGTTTGTTTGTTTTTGAGTTACACCTAGCAATGCTCAGGGCCTCTTCCTAGCTATTCTCCTAGGGATCATTCCTGGTAGGCTCAGGAATATGGGAGGCCAGGGATATGGGAGCCAGATTAGCCACATACCAGCCAAGCATCGTACTCAATGTGTCATCACTCCAGCCCTCATAGATTCACTTTTACTAATTAGTAGATCCATTAAAATAATTATAGCATGCTCATAAAATTTTGTGAATAGTTTCATAAAATATTTATAGACATTATTTCCAAACTTTTATAAGTGAATTATATGTTGAAATTCAAACATGTGCCTAAAATTAAATCTAAGACAGTTAAAAAACCATTACATGTTAAAATGCTTATTTTCCTTTCCAGAGAGAAAAATGTATATTTAAAAACCTATTTCTACTAATGTTCATTTATAACTAAGTCATAACTTTTACATCTTTCAAACGAGAGAAACAAAAGCTGCATTATTCACTGCATTTAGTAATGCAGTCAGCATTCCTAATATTGCTGAAACATAGACTCTGCACTATCAGATATAGTGTTACAAAAAATAAAAATCCTACTCTCAAGAATCTCTTTGTTAGAAAAGGGATATTCAAAAAATTACAAAAATCAGTGCTATTTAATCAGGATAACGTCCTATATAAGGAAAATGCTTTGAAATCGTAAGTATTAATGAAAGAACTCACATAGTGAGTATAGTTTCTGAATTTAATTTTAAAAAGGGGGTGTTCAAAGGAAGGTCAAAAAACTAAGAATACAATAACATGAAGAAAATATGCTTAAGAAATAAGTAGAATTAGCCCAAGATCCTGCAACAGAAAAGTTTTTACTGTCCAAAGGTGGGATAACTTGCACTATTTTTTAATAAAAAAGATAATACATTGAGATTTGTGTGTTTAAATACATCGATACAAAAGATGTTTTTTTTTTTTCTGTACCAGGCACTATTTGAAGACAAGAATTAATCATATTATGAATGAGCTATAGACCTGCTCTTTATGCCTGTGTTTTCCCTTGAAGATATATCTTGCTTGTTTATCTCTGTGTACCTTTGCCTGCTTGGCTGCTCTTTAAGACCCCTTTCCTTCTTCCTACCACACATCTTTCTAAATAAGTTTTGTTCGGTAAAAACTATTTTGTTTCACTGTAAAGAAATAACAATGACTTATAACAGAAAACGTTAAGAACTGATGCGACAATTTCTATGTGAACTGCATATGGATAAACAAATAACAGTCAAAAAGAAAGAATCTTTCCATAAAAGTATTTCCACTAGCAAACTGATGAGAGGCGGTAGTAGTAGGTTTGGTGATGTTAAGGGAACATTCTGCTTAAACATTTCACTTAAAGAAAGTTAATTTCTAATGGTATGCTGATGAAAGGTTTTAATCAAAAGGATGTAGTAGACCAAATACATTTGGGAACTGCTGGCATAGAGTATCAGTTCAAGTAGGTATCATGTGCTTTTTGAAGTAGAAACAAGGTCCCTCTGATGAAAATTTTGCCAAAGGGATTGAAACTGAATTTGAACAAGTCATTGGGTAGACTGCTAAATTACAGGAAAACACAGAGAGTGAGAAACATGCCGAGATGCAGGGAATATGCATTCAGCAGAATCCAGAGTAGAAACTCTGTGAACAAATTTTCAGTTTTTATATGTAAATAATTAGTAAGAAAATAAATAAGACAAGGGGTACTTATAGTATAAAAAGGCTTTGAAAAGTTTTTGGAAGATATCTCCTATATAGAAATAAACAATAAACAAATGAACTTTAGTATTTTGTGTAGTAAACATCCTTCTGAGAGAACTGAAGATCATTTTGTGTAAAAATGCAATGATGCAAATAAGGGAATGAATATTCAGTAAATGTAAACAACAATATTGGTATTTAGGTTTGGCTTTTAAAGCAACTGGAGGTGCATTCAAATATTTAACAGCTGATATTTAATGGCCCAAGTTATAGAATATATTCCTTGTTATTCACCATAGCACTGTTGGTTACTTCTCCAACAAAAGCGACAAGAGATTTTAAAGTCTTTATAGAATATATTAAAATGAAAATATATCTATGGACTTTCAATTTTACCTAAGCACAAGGCAGAACTCCTTTGCTAACTATGGCTATCAGTTTTCAATTTTTAAAGTCCCCTTTAAACTCTTCATTTTATTTGTCTCCTCACAAACATGAAGACTGATTTGTTGAAATACCGATTCCAACTGATGAGATAGTAATGTCACTTTTAAGAATTAAATTTTTCCCATACATTTTATTTGAAATTCTTCTATGTAACTACAGGCCAGGATATGTTAGATTCTTTCTTGAGACCAAATTTTCACAACAAAAAACAAGAAATGTTTACCTAAAACATGCAAGTGGGTTGAGATAGTTAACCTTAAACCCTTGTTATCTCCATTATCAAAGTGTCCAATTAAGAAGAGGAAAATTTTTTCTTAATCCATTAATATATCTCTGGAAAAGTTAAATTCTTAGGGAAAAGCACTTTATTATAAGCATCTAGACAAATGAAAAAATCGGTGTGATCGAGATAAAACAAGAAATGCCTTTTGCCTCAGAGAGAACACAAGAAAATGTTCAGTTACTCAATTATTTTTAAAAATCCCGAAAACAGCTTAATGGAAAAATAAAGTACTAAGAAAATAAACAAATATTTAAAGATGTTACCACAAATAACATTAATAAAGCAAGGCATTTCAAGGATCACAATGCAGTAGAGAAGATAGATGGAAAAATATTGAAAGTAGGTGGGATTTAGAATCCCTTGTAGGCAAGACAAGAATTAAGGAGCCTATAGAAGTAATGACAGAAAACAAAAGACAAGGGGTCAAGAGAAAGATAAAAATAGGAAACTGGTCATGCCTACAAATAGTATATGCAAAGCTTTCTAATAATAGAGAACTGAAGAATAGTCAGACTTCCTGTCATTCCATGTAGTGTAAACAAAGTTGAGATAAAGGAAGTGCAGTAGAGACTGGAGAGGAAGGTCAAGTTTTAGCCTTAAATGGTCTCCAAGGACATGTAACATTTTATATAAGGTTCTGAAAAAAGCCACTCCAAACCAAGAATTTAGATTCTGAAAAAAGCCATTCCTAACAAAGAAATTAATATGATGCATAGTATTTTGGGGAAAAATTATTGTGGTAGCAGTATAGTATCAAATTAGAAGTTGAAGCCAATAAAACATATTAAGCAGTTTAATATATATTATTAACTATGTTAATGTTAATCATGTTAACCAATAATACATATTAAGCATATTAATACCTATTATGGCAGCCAGGATCAAGGACCAAAATTTCAACAACAGTGGTCACTGAAAGGGATAGAAAAGAAGAAATATGAGAAATAAAGTGTACAGATAAACAAATGTGAAGGGTGATGGTAAGAAGATTTGAGTTTGAGTTTAAACTACAAATTAAATTTGGGACCGGGAGTGATAGTATAGAGAATTGAGTTCTTGCCTTGCATATGGCTGACCTGGATTCAATCCCTGGAACCCTATGTGTTCCGTGAGACTACCAGGAGTGACTGCTGAACTCAAGGAGAGGAATAAGCTCTGAACAACAATAGGTACAAAAAATAAAATAAAATAAGATAAAATAAAAGAAAAGAAAGAAACTACTAAAATGTATTTTGTTTTGTTTTGGGAGTCACACCCAGCAGCATTCAGAAGTTACTCCTGGATCTATGCCCAGAAATATATCCTGACTCAGTGGACCATATTGAATGCTGGGGATTGAACCCAGGTTCACCACATGCAAGGCAAATGCCTTACCCACTGTGCTATTGCTCTGGCCCTGAAACTGCTAGATTTTAAATATTCATATTTTTATCAAAAATTCTACAAGTTAAGCACTCTAAAAATAAGTAATTTGTACCATAGATAAGCAATGTTATAATTACTGCTTGGAAGAATTAAAACAAGATAAGCAAGTCATTAACAAACAACATTAACAAATAAGTGGTTTGCTGCTTATAAAAATCTGGGTTAACTAAGTTTCTAAGCTAAGTATATATAGCAATACTATCCAGTTCTTTTGTCAGCATTTCAAAATAGAGAAACATGTGCAAAAAGGAAATAAAATTTTCTGGAGTTTTGGAAAAGCCCTTTCAAGTATCTAAAGTGTGAAACACTTGACTTCTCATAGCAAATATACAGGAAGAAGGTTTTAACAACACCATAAACATCACATTTTCACAGGCTCTCGAAATAGAAAAATATTATTCACTCACATCCTAAATTTCCTCTTTTTGAAATAAAAAGAAGCAGGGGCCAGTGTGGTGGTGCTAGAGGTAAGGTGTCTGCCTTGCTAGTGCTAGCCTAGGACAGACCTCGGTTCGATCCCCCGGCGTCCCATATGGTCCCCCAAGCCAGGAGCGACTTCTGAGCACATAGCCAGGAATAACCCCTGAGCGTCACCGGAGTGGCCCAAAAAAACAAAAAAAAAATATGAAGAAGAAGAAGAGATCCATAATTTCTAAATCTTTTTAAACTAATGTTTATGAGAAAGTTCATTGCTAAATAGCCCAATTCTAATTAAAATAGAATCTTAACCCAAATGCTAGAAATTTCATGGCACATTATTAAGTTCATTTAATTCTGTCTTGTGCCCTTTTCTTAACTGAATGTAATTCCCCCATTTCTATAACAATATCTACCTCTTCACCCAAGCTACCATCAAAACATAATTCTTCTTGGAAATTGAAGTTGCAATAAAGCAAAGCAGATTGTCAGATATTAACAGCGATAGCCACAGAAAATTATTTTGATGATCAACAACTTTAGAGCAGAGAAAAATATCTTAAAAGCAGAGCAACTATTGGTAGGGAAATGTTTTTCATAGTCTCCAAAAGTTTTGATATGTCTTGTCAAGACACTTAGAAGTAACCTGGCTATTTTTGACATAACCTTCTCTTACTAATTAGAGACGATGAACTAAGAAGAGAATATTAAAAATATAAAATATGCATGCACCATAAACCTAATTTTGAATTCTTTGTGTTTTATAAAAAGTGGAAAGATCAGGAAAAAAAAACCTGGAGGTGTAAGAACTGAAAGAATTTCAAAGTGGAAAAAGACTTGAACTACAATTATCTTTATGTGCTCTATTTAGAAAAACATTGTGAAGCCACCTTTCCGTGTTACCAAAAAAGAAAAAGAAGATATTTTTATTGTCTTCTTTTTTATCATTCCATTAATTAGTTATGCTTCAGAACATATTCATTAAACACTTTAGCACTTTTGAAAAAGTATGTACCTAGCAAGAGACTGTTCAGAGGCAAGGATCCAAAAGAATGAAACTGCACCTGCAGATGTGAGATGTTAATTAATTTTCCAATGACCTCCCTTCTCTACCTTTCAATTGACAAAAGAATTGTGCTAGAGAGAGTAAGTCTGCTTATATCTCCTCTCAGAATAATAAATTTTCACTTTTCTAAGCTGTATTCAAAAAGTGAGCGACGATCTTCCTGTCTAGACCTTATGAGACAAAATATCATCAGATTAAAAAAAAAAAAGCCTGTATTTTGATGCTAAAGGTTGCAATTTACAACGAAGATACATGATCATGAATATAAATCTTTTTTTGATTATGAATATAAACCTATCAAATAAACGAGAATAACCATTGAAAAGCAGAAGTTGGAGGAGATGCAAGGCCCACAGATAAAATACAGTAATAATAAGATGCTTCAACATTCCATTTTTAGTGTAAGGAGCCATTGAGTTAAAAATGTAAGCATCGGTGCCAGAAAGGTGGTGCAGTGGTAGGACATATGACTTGAACTGTGGCTGACCTAGGACTGACTCCAGTGATCCCCAGGCGTCCCATATGGTCTTTCCAAGCCAGGAGCAATTTCTGAGCGAATAGCCAAGAGTAACCCTGAGCATCAACGGGTGTGGCCCCCCCAAAAGAAATAATACAAACATATATATATAAGCATATACACCTCAAGGTAGCTATAATATACACATATATGCACATAAATATATCCATATGAATATATATGAGTTGTCTTAATCTGCTAATTTTTCTTATTTTAATAAATTTGTATTTATTTAAAAAATAATAGAAGAGGAAAGAGAAAAAAAGAGGGGCAAAAAATTCAACCCCCGAAGTGCCAAGAGGAACCTAAGTTTCCTTTTTTAATATTTTAAGGCATCTTAGGAGTTAAGCCAAAGACATGGTTTTTAAATCATGAAAACTTTTAATTTAGAAAAGCCTCAAACGTGCACCTTCCTCTTTCAGATCCCCCAAATCATACCAAATGTCATGAAATGAAGTAATATGAAGATGAATGAAACATTTTCAAATCTGAGGAAGCATCAGGCAGACCTCATGCCCTTTTGGGGGGGGGCAAAACTCAGGCTAGAGCTAACAGCACAGGAACCTGCAATCTTTGGGAGCACTAGAGTGAGTGCAGGACTCAGCACACCCTCATCATGCAAGAATCTTGTTTCAGGACTATTGAAATGGCATAGTGGGTAGAGCGCTTGCCTTAAATGTACTCAACTGGATTTCAAAACCTATAGCTACATGTGGTTTCCTGGCGTTGGACAGGAATGCTCCTTGAACGCATATTCAATAGTAAGCACTGAACACAGTTAGGTGTGGCCTTATCACAGAGAGGAAGAGAGAGAGAGAAAGGGAGAGAGAGAGAGAGAGAGAGAGAGAGAGAGAGAGAGAGAGAGAGAAAGTGATTTTGGCATTTACTATTTTCCCTGTAAAATGTTACCGAATGTCCCAAACCTCAGCTTGTCCTTCTCCATGCTACATACAAGATAGAGAGCCTTAAGGTCCTCTCTGTGTCTGTATGCTCATCTTTGATCCAAACCACAAGTGGTTTTTGGTTTATCACAATGTTTTTTTATTTAAGCAAAAGACTTCTGAATTTTTTTATGTAACAAGTCCTGTTAAAGACCCAAGGAATATAAAAAATAGCCAGAGAAGTGTGCAAAGAATTTGACTCATTTAACTCAAAGATGAAATGTCTGAATGCCAAATTTTAGAGAGGGTGAACCAAAAGTGATGGAATAAAAGATGACAGATCTATGATGAGAAGAGCCCACTATCCAGAGACACTGTATAAAAGTTTATTTTGGGGGCCCAGGAGATAGCATGGAGGTAAGGCGTTTGCCTTTCATGCAAAAGGTCATCGGTTCGAATCCCGGTGCCCCATATGGTCCCCCATGCCTGCCAGGAGCAATTTCTGAGCATGGAGCCAGGAGTAACCCCTGAGCACTGCCGGGTGTGACCCAAAAACCAAAAAAAAAAAAAGTTTATTTTGGCACTGGACAAAAACAGTTACCATTTTGTATTAAAATACAATGAAGATTCATTTCTGTCTTTCTGAACGATGCTTTCAGTCCAGCAGATTCCTAGACACACTGTACAAAAGGCTTTCCTTTCTTTTTAGAAATAAAGTTACACATGTGAGGTTGTAATAATGAAAATATATAAATAATGAGTATATAGTTGAGATTATTCTGAAGTGCTCATTTTAATGAAATACATTTGATGTCACTTCTACAAACCACCTTGGCATAAATGTGCAAAACATGAAAATACACCTGTTTGTGCTTTTTCCTCTTTTGAAGCAAATAATGTGGTTATAATATCTGCGTGCTTTATGTTATCACAAAGGGATGTTTCAACAAAATAACTACTTTTATTAAGATTTATATATAGCCTCTATATATGCCACTAAAGAAAAATAAACAAGCACAAAATAGCACTAGTTATAAGCAAAATGCCGATTCCCAAGGCTACATAATTTCTTCTTGAAAAGTATTGAAAAGTTTCTAAATTTTTTAATTATATTGAGAGTACAGTGTGTGCAGTATTTGTCTTGCATGCAATCAATTCAGGACAGATTCAGGACAGACCCAGTATCCTAGGTAATCCATAGGGTCCTCCCAAGTCTAAAAGGAGTGATTTCTAAATGCAGAACTAGGAGTAACCATTGAGCACTGCTGGATGTGACACAAATTTAAAAACAAAATAAAAACAAAAATGAATAATAATACTAACATTATTTTTAAGCAGTTAAGGACATATTTGCAAATAATGGTTTTCAGCTATCACAACCCTGGACTATGTTCTACAACTTATTCAAATTTTACAGAACCTGCTTTCTTATAAAAGGGTCTTTGGCTTTCAATTCTGTCCTTTTCAAATATTTGTATTTTTTAAAAATCAGTTCTTCATTTTGTGTTGGGTTTTCTTTTTACATCTTCTAAAACACATCAGTCAATCTTTTAACTTAAAAGAAGAGGCATTTAAGTTATGGTAGATTGACCACAGGAGCTGAAAAATCCAATAGCTTAAAAAAATTGAACTCATTTTTCATGACACACAAGCCATGAAAAATCCAACCAAATGCAGTTGACATCCTACAATTCTGACTTAATATGCTAAAAAAAATACAGGATGATTCTCCTCTGCCTTTATTATTACTTCCTTTTATATCTATGTAGACTTCCTGACCCTGCAGCATTTATCTGAGCAAATATCTCAAAATTTTTCATTTTTAGCATGAATAAACATACTACTTGTCTTCCCAGATGTTTATAATTATTTTTCAGTATTATGTACTGTTACCACCTCATAAAAATGATAACTATGCAAAGCATCTCTGAACTTTAGAACAACCATTATTGGTCAAATAATTTTCCTAGTTTGTGAATTGATTAAACCTAAATAAACAAAAAGTCAAAGTCATTGAACTCTTCAGAACTTTTGACTCACTATTTAGAACCACTATTTAGATAGGAAGATTTAATGTAAAATGATCTGTACTCAATTGTTAATTTATAATTAGTTGAACAAATATTTCACTTTTTTATATACCTCACTTTACTCAAGTCTACCTGAAAATGTAGAAATGCACAGATTCCATTGCCTCCTTGACCTGACAGTTATTCTACAAATATTTTTATACTTACCCACATGAAGTTACAAATCACCACTGGCTAAGAGGACATGCAGTCTAAAACAAATCTTTCTGTTTAGAAAGGACAGTACAGTGGATAGGGGACGTGTTCTGCACACAACCAACACAGATTCAAACCCCAGCACCTCATATGGAGTAAGTCTTGGAGTAAGTCAGGAGTAAGTCTTGGGGCTTAATAAGTAAATAAATGAATAAATAAAAGAGACTTCCCTACTGCTGCCCCCAAAATATTTAATCCAATTTTCCTGCTACCCATTAAGCTGTGACAATACTAATGGTCCCTGCTGAAACAGCATTACTAGTTTTCACTAAGATGTATCATCTCATTAGTGACCTAATTTCTAAAATCGCCAAAAAGAAAATTTCTCTTTAAGAAACCTGAGAAGCAAACTCCAAAACTGTTACGTTTTTTTGCTACTACATTAAGAAAAGTTCACAGTACCTAAAATAGCCACCACCTCGTCATCCTGGATGACTTCCAAAGATCCTGACACCACGAAGCAAAGGGCGTCCACACTTTCTCCGGCATGGTAAATGAGGTCCCCTGGGGCACAGTGAATGGTTTGGAATTCTACCGCCAAGGCTCGAAGACACCCGTCGCTGGCTAATCGAAATGCAGGATGTTCATTAAAGACTTTCCGGTTTAGGTGGACACATATATCAGCTCTCATGTCCTTTGGACAAATGGAAAGGACCTGGAAAAAAAAAATGAGAAATGGGAAAGTGAGAAAAGTGCTATTTTAGGAAACATTAGCAACCCTTCCAAGAAATATACATTGCCCATAAAATTTTGTATTCAACATACTTAGAGAGAGGGCAATATTAATGAGACAAAGTTCTACCATTGGGTATCTAATAATCCGTTGAGATGGGCTGACTAACACAGGACTTATTAAAACACAATACCATGCAATAAAGTTTTAAAGGGGTGTGGATGTTATCAGAGAATGCTGGTTAGAGATAATTAGAGGGGAGAAATACAATTGAATCTAACAGTCAACTAAATAGGATATTAGAAATTATTTTAGTCTAGTTTCTGTTTTAGAATTTTTCATGAATAATTGAAAATTCAGTATATACAAAATTTAGTAATATTACTGAATATAGTGTATATTTTTCTATTTTTATCTTTTTTTTTAAAGAAAAGAATACCCCCTTTTACTAATACAACCTTCCCGCCACCAATGCCCACATTTCCCTCCTTCCCCACCCATCACCTGCCTGTATTTGAGACAGGCATTCTACTTCTCTCACTCACTATCATTATCATGATAGTTGTTAATGTATTATTTCTCTGCGTGCACTCACCACTCTTTGTGTTAAGGTTTATATCATAAGCCAGTTCTAATCTTTATTGTCTCTGGGTATTATTATAATAATTATTAAAATAATAATACAGTGTAACCACTTGACTGCAAAATTATAATAGAAGTCACCTTGCAATGTAGTTTTTGAGCATCAGCTGATAGAACTTGATGTGTTTTCTTCATTCTGATTTCATTTTTTGTTTATTATTTTGGGGCCACACTTGGCAATGTTTAGGAGTTACTCCTCACCGTGCATTCACAAAACAATCCTGACTGTGTTGAAGGACATACCATTTGGGATACCAGGGATTGAACCCAGGAGAGCTGCATGCAAGGCAAGTACATTTCCTGCTCTACTATTTATCTGGTCCCATCTTGAATTGCTTTTCTTTTATGAATTAATATGTATAGCAAGTGAAATAATATTAATCAGCTTTTTTTTTAACCTGGCAACTAAAATGCCAGTCCTAGAAAGGTGGGAATTTTGTTTTCCATTACAATCTAGTATTGGGTTGAGCAATAGTATAGTGACTAGGGTACTTGCCTTGCATCTTACCAAACCAGGTTTGATTCATGGCAACTCATGTGATCTGCTAAGTCTTACAAGGAGTG
>PVKC010002163.1:0-45096 GCA_004027635.1 Crocidura indochinensis | reverse complement strand
CTCTCTCTTTCTTACCTTCCTCATATTGACTCTCAGGACCCTGAGTGTGGTCCTGCAGGACAGGTAGACTGGGTCCAGGGCTGGCTGTTGCAATCCCTCCAGTTGCTAAGAGTCTCTGATAATTCTGATAATTACAGGCCCCAGGTTGCTAGGCAACCTGGTTGCTAAGAATCTCAGTTTATTATAGGCCTTGTGTTAGAAGCCCCAGGTTATTCGATTTTTCAATTTATAATAGGCTTTATGGTTCTCCAAGACCTCAAGTTATTGGGGACATTAGTTAGCAGGGGCCCCAGGCTTTGAGGCTCTGGGTTTTTAGAGTCATGGGGTTGTTTACCACCCCGGTTGCTAGGAAGCTCAGGATTTAAAAGGGATCTTGGAGGCCTTGAGCTTTTCTAGCTGCTGGTTGACAAGAAACCTCAATTCTGAGCATTTTCAGCTTTGGAGGAAGGATGCCCACATGGCAGGGACAGGAATAGAGACTTCCCCATGGTCAGGTGAAGACATACAGGCTGCAGTGATCTCTCTCCATGTGGCTCTTAAGATGTCAGATAGTGAACTCTTGCCATCTTGGATGACCTTTTCCCCATAGTTCTGCAGCCTCTCTAAGCAGAATCTTTCTAAGCAGTCACTGGGAGCCATGACCTATTCAGTAAAAATTTCTCCCAATTCTAAGTTGGGTGGGAGGAAGCACATTCAGGCCAGGCTTTGCTCTAATTACTCACTCCCTCTTCAGTTTTGAATAATCATTTATTCATTTATTTGGCCATTCCTTGTTGTATTCAGGGCAAGTCTTTGCTCTGTGCTCAGAAATCACTCCTGATGGTGCTTGGGTAACCATATGGGGTTCTAAGTATTGAACCTGGGTCAGATGCATGTAAGGCAGGTACCCTAGCCACTGTTATCTCCTCATTGCCTAGTTTTAAATCATCTTAAATGTGACTTTGGGAAAAGTTCTGGACTTCATGGCTCTTTACTTACACCTATTTTGTTAGTAAAATGAGTCTGTGTTTTCATTTTTATAAAAGTTTTTTTATTTCAAAAAATTATAGAAAATTTCAAAAATAGAGATATACTTTGATTCCTTCCTGCCAGTGTTACAACAATGTAAGGATAAGGTAGGACCATCAACACTGCTCTACGTGTGTGTGTGTGTGTGTGTTTGTGTGTGTGTGTGTGTTGGGAATGAACCCAGGGCCTTATATGTGGAGGTTATGTGTTCTTATCATTGATCTCCCTCCAGCTCTAACCAACCAAATGCTTTAAATGCTCTCATCTAAGATTCATTCAGTGCTTCCTGTGAACCTCAAACACTAATAGGTCAAGGAAATTGAGATAAATATTGCATGCTCTTTACTCTGGAAGAGCTTCAACACAGGTTTATAGCCACACACCATAAATGATGGTGTAATGTGGTAATTCTTTGAGAGGGAGAAAAGGTGCAAGGGCAATAAAATAGGAAATTTTGGAGGTTCCTGAATGTTGGATGAACATTTTCTGCAAAAGTTGCCATGCAGTGCTTGTCTTACCGGGTCAAATGGAGTTATATGGTAGCTAATGAGATTTGGACATGCAAGTGTGTGATGCAAAGGTAAATTTGGAGCCCAGGGGATGGCTGGTGGGAGAGAAGTATTTGGGAGGGGAGGCTGGGAGGCTGACTACAAGGATCTCTTCTGGTGCTCAGCGAATTGGTCCTGCAGTTAGGGTCATGTATGAGGGGCTGAGAAATGGGAACTAACATCTTTAGTTCTAGATAGAGTGAGCCTGGTTAGGCAAAGTCTACCGTTCAAACAAAAGATTCTTCCTGCCTCCAGCAGCATGGGGAATATGAGGAGGCACAGATTTAGGAAGTGTATTTTGACCTTTGAAGGACATCTAGATAGAAGGAGGGGTGCAGCAGGGATGAACCAGCACTTTCCCCAAGATGGATGTTCCCCTTTTTTCCTTTGGACTGTATCGGTTTCCCAGAGAGCAAATCCCTAGGATCTAAGTCTGAGAAGATGAATGTCGGTGGAGTAATTCCCTGCTTATCCCCAGATCTGGAGACTTCAGCAAGGCTAGCACAACCCAAATGTGGATGAGAAAAAGGCCTGCAATCAGCTGAAACAAGTTCATGCTCTTAGTTTGCAATATCCTGCAGCCTCTTTACTCAGAGGTTTTTTTTCTTTTACAACTTAAGTCGGTTCTGAAAAAGTACGATTTTTTTCTCCTCCAAAAGTAACAAAATTGTGGGCTTCTCTGGGTACCTGAGTTTTCTCCATACTTTCAAAGATGTGCATATTGGCTTCTTATTGAGTGTGTGTAGGTTAGGGATCCCTGCCAGGGAATGGGTCTACATTGTACCCTGAATTACTGACTTAGAATTGGACCACCAGTGACCTGGAACAAGATCCCATGGCAGGGAGAGCAAATGAATGAATGATTATAGGCCACTGTGTGCTTGTGCAAATGTTTGGGTTTGTTAGAGTTTTGCAGACCAGAGTATGGCTTAGGAGCTTTCTATACATTCACCTTTGGTTGACGAGTTTCATTATAGATAGTTTAGCTGTAGAGAGCTAAAAGTTAGCTTTATAAGAATTTATTGACTGTAAGTGAGTGCTTTAGATATAGGATTGTGATGTGGTGTGTGCATGTGTGTGTATGTGTGTGTGTGTGTGTGTGTGTGTGTGTGTGTGTGTGTGTGTGTAGTGTAGTGTAGTGTAGAATATGAAGGCAGGAAAATCCAAGATTGGCAAGGTGGATAAGTAGGTGAAGACCCAATAGAGTAGACCCAGTTCTATCCAAGGCTGGTTTGAGACTCAAGAGGAGTTGGAATTCATTCACATTTAAAAAGGGGCAAATAAAAAGGGGGAAATAAGTGGAAGTTTTGGATTAATTAGGAGCAAGAGAAATTCCCACCTCCTCAGTAGAATCCCTCCTTTTGTTCTGTTCTTCACCATATTGAATGAAACTCACCCACATTTGGGAGTGCTGTCTGCTTTACTCCATCTATCAAGTCAGATATTAATCTTGGGTCTTGTGATGATAGCTCAGGTAACAGAACACATGCCTAGAATGTGCTGAAGTCTTGAGTCCAATCATGGCAACACATCACTCCCTTCCACTGAGCACCATTCTGTTTACTTCTGAACATCATTGGGAAGTCTATATTGAAAAAAGTGAGTCCTCTTTAGAAGCACCTCACAGACTTGTTGAATGAAGGAATGAGTGATTAAGTGCTCAATGACTCATTCATATTGACATAAGATCACCCCTCTTCATAAGGAGGAAGACAATGTTAATGGAGATACAAAATGAAAAGCATAGGTTGGCAGAAAATATGTTGGAGGAAGTGTCATGCCACACCTCAGTTCTCATAAAAATTCTCATAACAATGTCTGTGATTATAAGCCACAGACAGAAGTACAGTGTGGTTGCATTAGAGCTGGGAGCCATGCCACTGGGAAACTTCATTCTGCTTTCATTGGACTAAGTTTTGGGCGCTTGGAGTGAACATACTTTTTGGGAGCACCACTCTTTTTATTTGTGGGCAGAGAGACTCCTTTATTGCATGATCCTGGTAGCATATTGGGATCAGCCTTAGTCTTCTCTGGGAAAGGTTTATAGTAATCCACCAACTAGGTTATTTCCATGAATTTCTTTACTCAGCATAAAAGATTCTTGGACTCATCACTGGAACAACATACATGAGACACTTCTAGTCTAGTGAGAAATATAGAGAAAGAAGATACAGATATAATGAGAAGTAGATGCTGACATTCAAATGAGCCTCAGATTCTATGCAAGAATCCTAATTCTATCATATTCTATCCTAATTCTAATCCTGATCCTAATCTGGTCCAATGAGTTTCATGGAGGAAGATCAACCCCAGGGATGCATTCTGGGCCATGCGAAGCTAGCTAGAGAGAAAGGCAACTTGGGAATGGATTTGACAGAAGAGTTTGCATTTTTAAAGCAGAATGATATGTTGGAGAAGTATCTAAAATGTGGTTACAGGGCTAAGAATGTGATTCAATAGTTAGAACACTTGTCTTGCATGTCTGAGACTTTGGGTTAAATTCCCAGCAGCACACATAAGTATGCACAGGTTTGATTAGGATGATGTTTCTCAGCTCTAGCAAAACTTTGGCATCACTTGAAAGCATTATAAAAAATACAGATGCCCAGACTAAGCCTCCGGAGATGCTAATGTCACTGTTCTGTGGAGATGCTGATGCAGTAATGTTTTTGTACAGCACTGCCAAAATGTGAGAGGCT
Organism: Crocidura indochinensis; assembly: GCA_004027635.1. Classification (NCBI taxonomy): domain Eukaryota; kingdom Metazoa; phylum Chordata; class Mammalia; order Eulipotyphla; family Soricidae; genus Crocidura; species Crocidura indochinensis. Next base: position 40,841 of record PVKC010002163.1, on the reverse strand, counting down.
GTTGGAGAACCTGGAATATGATTACGTGTGAGGAGGACCTGGTGTGTGAGTATGTGGAGATGTGTATGTGTGTGGGTGATCCTGCCAGGATGTTGCCCAGAATCAGAACTGACTTTGAGGAAGGAGAAAAGATGCATGCAGAGATCAGCAAAGACCCGCTCACTGATCCCTAGCTGAGGCTCCAGCTGCCCTCATAACTGTTCCTTTTGAGGAAACTCAAGTGGGAAGTAACAAAACATGCAACAACAACAACAATAAAAGATAAGCCAAGAGATTACTCAATAAAAAGAAAGGATACAATAGTAAAAGCAAGTGACTGCAGTAAAAGCCTCAACTCAACACAATCAACTAAATTTGTAAGGAGGTTGATTGAAAGGGAGGGGAATTGAATTCTTCCAGGGAGGGAGGTGGGCACACTGGAATGTCATGATGGCTGTGGCCATTGCTGTCAAGAGCAGAGCACAAACACAATAGCTAAAATGTACCCATTCAGTGGCAAAGTTCTTCAGGATGAGAGCAAGGGAATGTTCCATTTTATAGAGGAGCAAAATGAGGTCTAAGAAAAGAAAGTATGAGGTTAGTGGACGGCACAGGACAACATTTCTACATCTCTATATTGTAGATGAGAATATGGATGTAACATGATCATGATCAAATAGGTAGTCTGGGGTAGAGCAAGCTGCAGAATTCTTAACTCGTTCAGAGCTCTTTCCTCTGAATCATTGCTCAAGCATGGATGCACATTGGAATCATTGGGAAAACTTTTAAATCCTAATACCAAAAAATCCAAGAAAACAGAAAAAACAGTAAAAAGGCAATTTCAAATCCTATAAATTCTAATGCCAAATTCTCCAATGAAGAAGAATAAATAGACTAATCATCAGAGGAGTGTAAATACAAATTGCAATGAGGTGATTGTGTAACTTGCATCAGTTTCAATGACTGATATAAACAAAATGAAATATGGCAAGTATTGGTGAGAACATAGAGAAAGTAGACTCCTTTCATATTGTTTAAAGAATCAGAATGAAGCAGCTGTAGTGGAGAACAAGATAAAAGCTGCTCAGAATTAAAATTATAACCTCCAATAATTCAGTAATCCCATCTCTGGGTATTTATTTAAATACTAAAAATTTTCAAAAAGGTATTAGTACTCTCCTATCTATAGCTCTGATACCAAATATGTGGAAATGAGCATAGTATCTAACAGATCAATGGAAAGATATATTGCATACACATAATGGTTTGCTATTGAGTCTTTATAAAAAAGGAAAGCTTTACAGGATTCTGAGCCTTGGATGGATTATACAATATATAGGACATATACGAATATAGAGTAAAATACATAGCATAATTTCATCATCATTGAATCAATGTTGGTAGTTAGGGGCTGTGGTATGGAGTTGGGAATGGAAAGGTGCTTATCAATGGACATAAAAGTTTTAGCAAATTAAGTTGAATAAGTTCTAGAGATCAGTTAGACAGTATGGAACTTAGAGTTAATGGTATTTTACTACACACTTCAAAAGTGCAAAGAGACTAGATCATATGTTAAGTATTTGTGCCAAAGCAAAACTTAAAAGAAAAAAAGAATCCTGGAATGATGCTGGGCTATCCTCCAATCCTAACCTTAGTGTATAGCCCAGACAGATGGGATGCACAGAGAAGCATTGACTGAGTACTAATACTTAGTCCCAAGTACTAAATATCTATCAGGATATTTCCAGTGTTATATTTCCACTTGAGGATTAAAAAAGACACTGAGAGATTAAGTTATTTGTTCTGGGTGACATCTGGTCACTAACGTTTCTGTGCTCAGGTCAGGAAGACTCTTCTCTCACTGCTGTGCTGAGGCCCTCCAGGAAAGGGTCCCCATTGGCCATGGACAAGGGTATTACATGTCCTTCTTAACTTTTCTGTTCCTCAGATACAGGATCATTAGCATTACCTTGGTCCCAAGTTTGCCCTCAAGGAATTGCCAAAACAAGATAGAGAATCTGGAGGTGACTTTACCACAGGCTGAAGGAGAATTTTCTAACAGTAGCGTGAGTTCAATGGAGAGAGACTGCCAGGAGTAGTGGTCACATCTGGGTCACTGCCTGAAAGATCTGTGGGGAGAAAGGTGTGTGGATATGAATAAGCATGTGCGAATGTGTTAGCTTGTATATGAATGTGAGCATATGTATGACCATGTGTGTGAATGTGTGAGACCATGTGTACCTGTGAACACATTCGAGTGTACTAGTGAGCATGTGTGTGTGTATGTGTAAATGTTGAGCTTAGATACATACCTCTTACATGTTCTCAGACCCTAAAATGTAGATGCCCAGATAGGCCAGTCAAAGCTCAGGGGTTGAATAAAAATGGTTCTAGAAGGTGAGATCACAGAATGGAGGAGTTCCAGAAGGCCCCGGGCCTTCTGGATAAGCCCTGGAGCTTATCTTCCCTCATCCTCCGCCTCATCAGGTGCCAGGGGTCATCCGAAGCAGATTTTGTCATTGTCTGTAGCTGGAAGGCCCAGTGTGGTTGGAGGCAGCCTGTTAGAAGGAACATCCATGCGCGAACTTAGGCGATTTAAGTGTTGGACTCTGTGAAGATCAAGGGCAAGTGATAAACTTGGAGGGGCAAACTAGGATTAGCTGCAAGGGAGGAGAGGAGAGGAGGGGAGTCTATATGGTGAAGGTATGGCTGAAAGTGGAGGCACAGGCCTTGTGTGAGAGGAAAGAGCAGCCGTCACTAACAGTTTGGGGGATGTGATTTGGAGGAGACTGTTCAGGCTGGGGTACAGGGGTAGTATAGAAAAGAGGTTCCCTGGTATTGATTTTGACACAGCTTTACCTTAGCCTTCTGGGAACATCTTTGCAGCCCACATCCTTATGGAGTTTTGGATTCACTTAAACTTTGGTCTCCTTCCTAGTGGTGGTGTCTAGGGTTTTTTTTTTATACTATCAGTTATGCAACTTGAGGTTTCACACTGGTTCCTTTTCTCCTCCAGAGGGGAAAAGAGCTTCTAAAGGAAGACGAGGGGCAGAAAGAGCTCTCAGAGAAGCCCATCCAGGAGTACAGGGATTGTGGCCAAGGTGTCTGTATTTTCAGCTCCAGTGCCAGCTCCTTCTTCCACATTTTCCCTGTGGACACTGAAGTTTCATTTCTCTGCCCCTCTCAAGGGAGAAGACTGAGCTGCTGGTTCTCTCAAAGTGGAGACTGAGTCAGCGTGGCTGGGGTTCTGCCTCGGCTGCCTGTATGGACCCCAGGAGCTGGGCTCTCTGGAGGTCACAATACCCACTGGGCATTTTGCTGCTGGTCTTTGCCTCTCTGTTTGCCTCCTGCCAGGCCAAGGTCTACAGCCGCTGTGCACTGGCCAGAGTGCTGCAGGATTTCGGCCTGGAGGGATATCGGGGATACAGCCTGGCAGACTGTGAGCACCCTTACCCCTTCTCACGACCTCTCCCACCTTCTTTTCCCTTCCTCTTTCTCTTCACCCAAAGGGAGACTGTGGGGGCCTTTTTTAAAGCAAAGATAAGAGGGAGGGATCCCCCTCCTGATCCCAAGTTACTTGCAGAATGGGGGACACCATGCAGATAAAGCAGAATGAGTCCTTTCCTATCCCATGCTGGGTAAAGTGGGGAGCCAAAGGAACAGCCAAGTTTGACACTCTGGTTGAAGTGATGGCTGCAATGATCATTTATTCAGCAAACCAGCAGTTACCAACTTCTTCAGCTGATGGTGGCATTCAGAAGCTGTGGTGGGAGTTTTGCCCCTCATAACTCTCTTTTTCTCCAGTCACCTCACTGAGGTTGGACCACCCCACAAATACTTACCAGGCCCTGCCCAGACAGAGTGAAAAGATGGGGGTGGGGTAGAGAAGGATCCTGGGAGTCAGTAGCCCTGAGACCATTCTTGAATCTTGCTCTTTGGTAGGTGACCTTGAACAAAACACTCTGCCTTTCATGGGTTCCTGGGTGACAGGTGGGAAGCTCTCTGTGAACCTTCAGTGTCACTGAGATGTGCAGAGCCAATGGGGGTGGGGGTAATTCTGTGAACATTCTCTGAGGTGAGCCTACACCCTTTCTCTGACCTATGGGCCATGTCTCTGCCTTATGTAGGGGTCTGCCTTGCTTATTATGCAAGTGGCTTCAATACAGCTGCTGTGGACCATGAGGCCGATGGAAGCACCAATAATGGCCTCTTCCAGATCAACAGCCGGAAGTGGTGCAGAACTTTCAATTCTGGGGGTACCAGCTTGTGCCAGATATATTGTATTGGTAGGCAGCCCATGCACGGGCTTCCTCATTCTCTCTGTTCCTTTGTGTTTGAGTGTGGGTCTCCTTCAGCTTTTAAGGGTTATTGAGGGACAGGACAAGAAATAAGAGTGGTTCCTCTTTGAGTCTAAATAAGGACCTGAATTGGGATTCTGTCCTAAGACCTATGGAGATGGAGGACGAAGGCAGGAATTGCTGTTGCTCCTATTAGGAAAGAGCATGAAGAATGGAGAGGCCCTGGGCATCAAGAGTGGTCAGGAGACAAGACTGGGCTTAGTATGGAGGAGGGTGTGTGAGTTTGTGTGTGCACACATCTCTGCATGAAAATGTGCGTGCACATGCATAGTGCAGTGTATGTTAACATGCACAGTATTGTGAGCATGCATCTTTATGCATGTAACACATGCATCTGACAATGCAGGTGCATATCTGCACACATCATACATACAGAATACGCAAGTGTATATGGGTCCATGTGTGTAAAGTCATGTATATGTGTGTGCACATGTACACCAGCTCTGTCCTTTGCTTCCTCACCAAGTTTCTCTGTCTTCCACCTCAGACCTGTTGAATCCTAACCTCAAAGATTCTGTTATCTGTGCAATGAAGATAGCTCAACAACCAATGGGACTGGGTTCCTGGTAAGTCATTTGAGAGCAGTGTCCATCTCCAGGGTGGGTTGGCCAGACTGTGGGTAGCAGCGGGGGAAAACACTTCCTCCTTCCATGTACTAAATCATGTCCCAGGTACTAAACCATGGCTTCACAATCTTAGGAACATGATGTAGGTGCCAGGATTGGTGCTGAGTATTGGTAGGTCACACTTAGGTCTCAGAGAGGGGCCCATTATTGGAGGCCCAGACCTAGCCAGGATCTTCCATCTGTTGCCTGAACTGGAGGCTGCCCCAGGCCTCCAAGAAAGTGCTGCTTGACCAGAGCAGAAGTCATATACCAGAACATGCCAAGGGGCCACAGATTAAAATCATGATTGGGGGCAATGCCATGGAACTAGGAATTCATCTGGTTGGACAGGAAGAGGGACCCAAGAAGGAAACAAGATAGAAAGGAGACCATATTTTGAAAATGGCTGAAAAAAACTCTAGAACAAAGTTGTTTAAACTTTTTCTCCTGAGACTTTTTCCCCTGAGAAATTTTTGCTTATCTCCAGCTATGTAGATTTATCATCATCATTTGGTCTACATACTACATATATAATAAATATAGCATATAAATTTATATGATACAGTTTATATATGATAGATATATTTAGACAGATAATACTAAATATATATATGATATAGACAATTATATATAGCTATATACTATAATACAGGTATATAGACCAAATACTGACAATAAATCATACAGAAGTTCATTTAAAACTTTTAAAAAGTAACGTGACCCTCTATGGTTTGAAAAGCTACACTCTAGATCAGGGTCTCATAAACATTTCATGCATATTTTTATGGTAATAATTTTGTCCAAACTAAATTCTACATCAAAATTCAAGATGGGACTGGGGAGAAGACTCCTCTGTTAGGTGGCTAAGAAAGACATGCATATGCCAGAACCAGAACTGGCTTCATAGAGCTCTGACCATCACCAGGTACAGCCCTGAAGGACCCTGAGCACTACTGGAGTTGTCCTGGTTATCCCAACACTGTAGAACCTGAGTAGTCATGTATTTCCAGGCTCACACATTGAACCAGGGCTGAGTTTGCTGAAATTGCCAGCAATGACTCCCAGACTCTCTGCCTGAGAGATTTTTCCCCATCAAAATTTAACCCATGACATTTAACCTATCAACATAGAGGTTTCCCCATTGAAGATGAGTGGTAAACCAGAGCTCTGTTATGCTTATAATTGTCTCTCCACTTTCTTCCATTAAGATGCCCTATGAAATCATGCTCATGCTTATAATTGTCTCTCCACTTTCTTCCATTAAGATGCTCTATGAAATCATGCTCACAAGCCAGGGTGTTGGCTGCACATTGGTGTGACTTCGGTCCATGTCTAGGTCATGAAGGGCTTCTGAATTTGTGAATTATAGTTTCTACACTCTGTTGCTCTTCAAATTCATGGTATTTATTCAATGTGGGTGCTCATGATCATTCTAGGCAGTATTTGCACACCTTAAGGTGCCAGGTAGGGAGCCTCTCACATGCAGAGTCTGTGCACCAGCCGTTTGAGAAACTTTCTGGTGTCCAGACTCTTTTTTTTTTCGGGCCACACCCATTTGATGCTCAGGGGTTACTCCTGGATAAGTGCTCAGAAATCGCCCCTGGCTTGAGGGGACCATATGGGACGCTGGGGGATCAAACCGCGGTCCTTCCTTGGCTATCGCTTGCAAGGCAGACACCTTACCTCTAGCGCCACCTCGCCAGCCCCGTCCAGCCTCTTTTGATGGTAGTTTCACTACTTAGTGTCAGAGACCTTGACCAGAAAGTGGTTGGTAGTGAGGGCAAAATCTGGGGAGGGTCAAATATTCTGAGATGGTCAGACAACCCAACTATAGATGTGCTGGTGACAAGGCTAGCAAAGTATCCTGCAAGCATTCATGATCAGTCCAGGAGTGAAATGGAAAGAGGGATTAGAGCAGGGAGGGGAAGAGCAGGGAAGAAACCTTTTCAGGCTTATTCAGGTAAGAGATACAGGACTGGAGGACTGAATGAAAAATGATCCATAAGTAAACCCTGAGCACTGTCACTGTGGCTCTAAACCCTAAATAAGAAAAAAATAGAGACAGGATGGGGTTTTGTGTGTGTGGCACAGTGGTAGAGCACAGGCTGGCATGTGGCACATTGATGACACATGTGGTAGACAGAATAGGGGTTGAATATGAGTAATTGGATATGGGACAGGGGTAGGAACAGTTAATACGTGGTCAGCAAGAGTGAGGAAGACAGAGAATGGTCTTGACTCTAGTGGATGTCTGAGATGATCCTTGAAATAGCTTGGAGAGGTGGAGGTTGGAATAGTAGTCATCCAAGGAACTTGTCACATATGCTCAACAGGATACAAGGTCCAGCCCTCAAAGCAGGAAGGGTGAGAGAAGGCACTGGAATGTACTCAAGGGCTTGAGGCCTGGGGCATCACTCCAGAAAGAGAAGAATCAGGTCCTCTGAAAAGGCAGCTCTCTTCTGCCAACTTTGAGTGAATTCCTAGATTGCAGCCCCCACTCTCTCCACTGAGATGAGATTGAGGCTGGCAGTGGAAGTGGCTCTAGAAGGCAACAGGAATGCAAGAGTCCCTTCCACATGGATGAATCAAGAGCTTAGTCCTGACAGGCTGAGCACTGGTAATGCTGGACTTCAAATATGGGTGACAGTCAAGTCTCTGCCCTCAACATTTGCAGAAAGAGAAAAACAAGGCTACCAATTCCTGGTTGGCACATCTAGAAAGGTCCTTCAGGGATCAGGACCTCATTTGGTCATGGGGCTTTGGTCTTGATTCTCAAGAGACTATTCACCATACTCATCATCTAAGGTCACCAGACGACCTGGAAGCCAGCATTGCAGCTCTTGGATTTCTTTCTCCAGTCTTGAATGTGAAACTGATGGAAAGACCTAGATTGCCAGTCAACGCTCACTTGGAATTGGGTGCACATCATGGTTCCTTGACTATGGACCTGGGGTCAACTGCAGAGCACCAGTGTCTAGTCCCAAGGGACCTGTGGGGCTGTGAGGGCAGGGCAATGGATGTGATGGGATTATGCAAAGTACCTCACAATGGGCATGTATTGCCCTTCACTATTTGCATAATCCCATTATGAAGGTCTGTACCTCTGTGAGGGGATGTAACATGACTTCCAGCAGAAGTTCATGGTGAAGGGAAAAAGCCTGGGACTCAAAAGCTTAGACTCTGGAGCTCCAGGACAGGAACTGTTGCTAGGGGTAGAAAAAAAAAACTTTCTCGGGGATATTCCTCTCCATTTTTACTTCATTGAGGGTCTTTCCCCATCTCTTTTCCCTGTTAGACTATTCCTCTAACCTCTGGTTTACAACACATGCCTCCATCCTGTTCTCTGAGCAGGCGCTGAAAGGGAGGAGTGACTGTTTCCTCCTCTTCCCCACCTTCCATCCTCAGGGAGACCTGGAGACATCACTGCCAGGGCAAGGATCTCAACGACTGGGTGGATGGCTGTGATGTCTAGGATCCTCCCTGGATGGACCCGGCCATCAAAGAGAGCTGGATGATGTGATTTGGTGATTTATCCAGGCTTGGGAAGACAAGCCAAGCAAATAAAGTCTAGTTTTTCAACAGTGTTGTTTGAAATTTCTGCTTCCTTGTTGCCGTGGTGGAGTCAAAACAGCTTCTGATTTTCTCCTGTCTACTCAGACTAGACATTATAGAGTTGGACATCAAAAAACCTGCTCTGAAAGGCTTGCCTCCATTCTTGGAGGTCTGAGAGTGAAGTGGAACCATTAGTGCCTCTCCTGTCCTTATTTGGCAGAGTTTTTTAGACCTTTAACCTGATCTCTGTTTGCCAGAAAGAGCAAAACAAAAGACAAAACAATAACAGGAGCCTGCAACTTAAATTTGATGTTTTTTGATACACAACATACATTTTATTGATATTTTTTCTTTTGCCACACTTGGTGATATTCAGGGGTTATTCCTGGCTCTACACTCAGGAATCACTCCTGGTGGTACTTGGGGGCCATGTGGGATATGTTGGATTGAACGTATGCTGCATGCAAGATAAGCGCCTTACCACTGTACTATGGCTATAATACCTATACATTTTTACTATAGAGTGTTTAAAATATTGAATATTATATATATATATATATATATATATATATTTGGTTTTTGGGTAGTCGGCAGTCTCCAGGGTTACCCCTGGTTCTACACTCAGAAATTGCTCCTGGCAGGCTCAGGGGACCATATGGGATGCGGGGATTCAAACCGCCGTCCTTCTGCATGCAAGGTAAATGCCATACCTCCATGCTATCTCTCTGGTCCCTATATTTTAATATAAATGCTCATACTTAAATTTAAAGTGGAATGGGAACCGGGAGGTGGTGCAGGAGGTAAGGTGCCTGCTACCTTGCCTGCGCTAGCCTAGGACGGACCACGGTTCGATCCCCCGGTTCCCATATGGTCCCCCGTGCCTGCCAGGAGTGACTTCTGAGCGCATAGCCAGGAGTAACCCCTGAGCGTCACTGGGTGTGCCCCCCCCAAAAAAACAAAAAAAAAGTGGAATTGATTTGCTGGAGTTGAATTTCCATGCAAGTGGAAGATACATATCTTACATGTGCAAAGCTCCGAGTTTTGTCTCCAGCACAGCTGAGTGTGAGGGCCTATAAGAAAATTACTTGGAACACACCCAGAATTCACATTGATCTGGCTATTTTCTACCTGAATACCTCTTCCCAGATCTGGTGTGTGTTATAGCTCTAGCTTGTTGGGCAGGAATCTAGTATCTTCTGCAGTTCTGGTTCCCTGGCATCCTGGTCTTCCAGCACAGAACACCAGAGGCCACTAGGGGGCAGTTGGTGTTGGGAGAAGCCAACTCAGATGCTATCAAAGAGATTCAGGTACCACATACAGTGATAGGGGCTGCCACATGTGGGTGGGTAAAGGAAGCTAGAATTGGCACTGACAACTATGGAAAGAAGGGTGAAGGAAGAGGTCGGTGAGGAGGAGTGGGGCTCTTCTGGCTTTCAGGCAACAAACTGCCCTCTGCTTGCTTCTGTCTGTGTCTTTATGAGCCTAGACTTAACTGTCTTGGGTCCCTTGGGATGCCGAGTCACAGAAGCTCCATGGATGTGGCAGTAGGAGCAGAGCAGAAGAGCCAGGCTCAGTGATAAATAAGAGCATCGACTTAGCAAACTTGAGGTTGGTGAAGCTTCAGCTTCGATTCCTAATACTGTTGCACATGCACAAGTACCATTGTCTCTGCTGAAGTGTTTGGTGTTTCTGAACCAGGAGAGTTCAAGTATGTGGGACCTCTGTGGTCATCATAGATACAACAAGTGGAAAGGTAAATCAAACCCCCAAACAAGCAGCAGAAACTGTGTTTGAGAGGATGGGTTCTAAATTGAAGTGTTTCAGAAGAGCCTCAGAGAACACTGTTGGATTTGACACAGCTCATTACTCCCAGAGAGAAGAGGGGTCTTGGGGATCAGCTGCTTCCCATCTGCCATTGCCACCAAATGCCACTGGCCAGCAGGCAGTATCGGGTGACTGAGCAGCTGTGTGGGTGAGGTAGGACTTGTAGGATTGTTTTCTTCCACTGCTGCCTTGGCCAGGGGCCATTCCAAGGGCCAGGGACTCCAAGGAGATAGTTTTGTGTTCCCTGTCTCATGATCCATGCCGACTTTTGGCTCTTTTGGGGGCTCATGATAACATTCAAGGGCCATAATGAATGATAGTGGTGAAGAACAAGCCATTGTTGGAATTCAGGTCTGAAGGGGAACTAGCAGGATTGGGTGGGAGCTGACAGGGTTCCTCACTTGGGGGTACTGGTGAGGGGATTATATGGAATTGGCAATGGAATACAGGCTTTGCACATGTGAAAAGTACTCTACCCATTAAACTACCTCTCTGGCCCCTAGTTCCATTCTTACACCACAGAAAGAAATTGACAGTTTTCTGTAGATTTTGATTTGTGGGTCATATGCTATAGTGCTTAGAGCTATTTCTGGCTTGTTGATTCAAGTGGTTCCAACTAGTGCCCAGAAGACTATGTGGTGCTGGGATCAAACCCAGTGCCCCCACATGCAAGGCATGTGCATTAGCCATTTGAGCTCTCCACCTGTTAGCTATTAAATCCTAGGACAATGACTATAGAGATTTCATTGTTCTCACACCACAGATTTTAAAAACCAGGCTTAGAAGAGATAAATGCATATTTGAATCAATACCCATATTGTCAGGGCACCCGTTATTTCATTTATTTATATGAGAGACCCTTTTTCAGTTCATGGAGGTGATAACCACACACATTCAGATGAATGAATGAAGGTAAGCTTCTGTGAATTCACAGAACTGCAAACCAATTATAAGTTGATAAACATCTTTTTTGAAAACTATCCTTTTTATAGTATAGAAATGGTATGAATAATTCTAGGATAATACATTTTAAATTTTACATGAAATAGATATATTCTACAGATACATGATTTAGCAAGAGGAAAATTAAAATTTTGTTTGTTTGTTTTTGAGTCCTATCTGGTGATGCTCAGGGATTAATCCTGGCTCTGTGCTCAGGAATTATTCCCTGGAGGTGCTTAGGAGACCACATGGGAGCTGGAGATCTAAGCCAGGTCAGTTGGGTCATGTACAAGACAAGCTCTCTACCTGCTTTACTATTGCTCTGGCTAGAGGAGAATTAAAAACATTTAAAGGAATATCTAATTAGGTTTATAAAAGTGTAAAAGTGTGTTTTATTCCAAAATGGTAATGTTAGCCTTATATTAGAAAATATATTTCACCTTCATAATAACTCTGGAAGTTATTCCCTCTTCATCTCACAAGCCATTGCTTTAATTATTTATTAATTTTTAAAGCCATACTTAGTGATGCTCAGAGGATTTTTTGTCTCTGCACTCAGGGATCACTCCTGGCAGTACTCTGGGGACCATATGTGGTTCCAGGGATCAAACCTGGGTCAGTCGCATGCATGTAAAGTAAGTGCCCTCCCTATGGAACTCTCTCTCCTGATCCCCTATTTTTTTTAAACAAAAATGGAAAATTTTATGTTTGGATCTCATCCAGCAATGCTCAGGGAAACTCCCAACTTGGCGTTCAGGGCTTGCTCTTCACCATGCTTCAGAAGACTTTGTGGTGCTGGGGTGGTGGTGGTAAAACCTGGGCCTCCTACATTCCAAATATGCACTCAGCCCATTAAGCCATTTCTCCAAGCCCCCCCGAAAAAACCTCATTTTTCTCTTTCTAGGTCTACTATATAGACACCATTTTAACTGTAATTAATTTACAAATTATTTTCTATCAGTATAATTGATCCTGTGATACTCCCAATAAAGCCAATATCATGCTATTGATTATCACCTCAGTTATCATGGCCAATTTATGTTCTTTCTCTCCAGTCAATATTCACTGGCAGGATGGCAATCTCAAAGTCAGGGAACACTTCTTGTCTTACCTTTCCTTGACTGCTGGTCACAGTAGTCTCAAACATCGGACTTTAAAGCAATAGTGATCATTACGGGGCTCAACTCAGATGACTGACCTACATCCAAGGGGCCAGGTTTAGATCGGGATCATTCTGTCATGGCCAGCCAGTACTATCATGAATTTGCTTCACTTGTTTTTCTTCCTCCCTTTGCTTTTAATTAGGCCCCTTCACTTATTTCCTGGGATTGATGCAATAGGCCTCTCTGGCTATGGCATCTTTCCTACCACCCCTCACAGTGAGTATCAGTGCTACTCTCTTGTATTCTGGCTCTAAATATTGAATGTCAGTTCCTGGGCTAGGAACCAGGTCTTTCATGACTCAGGCTTGGAAGATGCCTCCAGGCACCTGCTGCATATTGAGTGCCTTAGCCATCATGAATCCTGACCTCTTGCCCTAGAGACATGGCCCCAGCATGTGCAATGCAGGCCTGCCCGAACCCATAGCCTACTGCTACCCCATTTTCACCTGTGCCTCCTTCATTTCCCTCTGACACACAAACCCTAATCTTTTTTGTTTGTTTGTTTGTTTTTTTGGGTTACACCCAGCAGTGCTCAGGGGTTACTCCTGGCTCCATGCTCAGAAATTGCTCCTGGCAGGCACGGGGGACCATATGGGGCACCGGGATTCGAACTGATGACCTTTTTGCATGAAAGGCAAATGCCTTACCTCCATGCAATCTCCCGGGCCCCAACAAGTCCTAATCTTTAATGATTCTCCTTGTTTATCCTGCATACCCACCCAACTCTCTTACTGCAAAGAGGAAGATAGGACAATTTCTTTCTCTTCTGATGACTCTTGGCTCTGCTTCACTTCCAGTAGTTGTGCCTCTGACCATGCACCTCCACCCCCAACTGTTAGAACCTTCTTTGCCTGTTGTCACCATTCTACTACTGCAGGGTGCACTGTAACAAACTCTCCCAGGGACCTTACACATGGGAGAAGTTAGTCCCATCTGCTTTCAATCTCAGACTGTAAAGTTAGGACCACATAGGCTGGACAGTGCCTCTGTCCCCAGCACACAGAGTAGTGCCTGGCTCAGTGTGGGTGCATGAGCCCATCTGTTATGAGCTCATCAAAATACATGATGGTGCCTAAATGAAAGAAAGGACAACAGCCAATGTTGATGGATCAGTGAGTGGATCCTGAGGCCTTTGTTCAACAGTACAGGCTCACCAGCAGGACTGGGTATTGGTTATTTGTCAGGCCCTAGACACCTAAGTCATTTCGCTGGAGAGATTCTCTCCTTTGGAAGGGGGGGGGTCAGTTTTTTATAGGTCTGTATTTCACCCCAAACACATTCACTTTCCCCTTAGCCATGACTTAGGGAAGCTGGAGTTCTACCTGTGTTGAACTTTTTCTGGCTGCCTGGGAGAGTCCCTTCAAATTTCAAATCAATGTCATTTCAAGCAAGATTGGGGGTGGGCCCAGGACAGAGTAGTAGTGGTAGGGACAAACAGTGCTTGCTGGTCTCCTGTTTGCTTCCTTGATGATAGGATGGCACCAGCGACTTCTACCCCTGTGTAAAAGACACAGATGGATGCATCCTGCTGGAGCTGTGAAATTTGAGGAAAGGTGGGGTTGTAGTTTAAGTAGACTTACCACTGAGAAAGGAGGGCAGGAGGAATAACAAGAACAGGTGGTTTTTATAAGTCAGCTGAGGTTTCCATAGTGAGTGAGAAATAGGTGAAGCAGAGTCATTTATGGCAAGTCACCTCACTGGGACAAGCCTGGTTCCAGGATACTGAGGGGGGTGATAGTTTCTTTCCTAGCTAGTCAGCGCTGTGTATCTGTGCTGCACAGTAGCAGGGTTTTGCCAAATATTCTGCCTGCCCTTGAGAAGCAGAGTCCATATGGCCAGCATGTGGCTGGTTTTCCCACTCGAGCTTAAACATTGCCTGAAGAGGAGACTTAAGAAAGCTGGCCAAGTGAGACCCTGCATTTGCTGCACCCCTTCAACTGTGTGTGGAGATCCCACCAGGGTCAAGTATCTAAATAAATTGTCCTGAATTAAGTTTATTCTTTACAATCCTTAACACTTGATACGTATACCTCTTTTATATATTCAGAGTAATGTAAATTTTTCTTGGAGGAAAAGGGATCCTTTGGTTGAAGAAAGAAGCTGGAAGAAGAAGCAAGAAGCAGCTTGAAAATCCCTGCTCTGGGGGAGGCACCATTGCCACTATAACTTGCCCCTTTCTTTGTCTGTGGCTGGGGAAAGCACAGGCCTTTATCTACAGAATGGACATGGAGATGTGGGGCTTGTTCTGCAACTTGTCATATATCAGGCACCACACCAGCACAGGTCACTGTATATCTCACTTTACCCTCTCTTAATATACCTTAGAAGCAAAGAAGCCCAGCCCTGGTATTCCCTCTTTTCCCTCTTTTTTTTTTAATTATACTTGATGATGTTTGGGGGCCACTTCTGACACAGTGCTTCGGGACTATGTGGTTTCAGGAATTAAATCTGGGGCTCCCACATGTGACGATGCACTCAGCTCTTTGATCCATCTTCTTGAGCCCAGTTACAGGTTTTATGGAAAAGCTGAGCAGCAGAGAAATTATGGGGCTTACCCAAGGTAATGTGCTTGAAACTGTCATTTGGATGGGGTTGCAGGTTCCAGGACTTGCACTTCTTCTCCAGCAGTTAGACAACTTGCAGTTGGCTGGATTCCTGGGTAGGAAAGCACTGAGAAGGGAGGACAATGGGGATAATCTGCCTCTCCTCTGCCTTCAAGTTTTTGCACACCTTTCTGGCCCTGCCACTCACTACTTAAGCTATTCAGTCAATCCTACTTGCTTTCAGAACAGTGGACAGGCCCAGGGGGCTACTATTTCACTGAGCATAGTAGTGCCACAGGCTCCTGCACTATAGTTGTGTGTGTGTGTGTGTGTGTGTGTGTATGTGTGTGTGTGTGTAGTGTTTCCTGATTAGATAGGAGCTCCCTGTGCTCCAGTCTTCTTGCTTTGCAGTCCGAGGGTTGGGCACAGTGTGGAAACCCAGCAAAAGTTCCTGTAGTGAGGTTGTCTGAATATTGACCAGTGCCTGACACTTCAATATCCTTTCCCAGAGACAGTTGACCCCTCTTTCCAATACCACTGGACAAGGCATGCTTCAATGGCTCCTAGTCTTTGCATCTAGGGTTTCTATCTATCACTTGGATGTAACTCCTTTAGAAAACCACCAAGTCTGAATTATACTCAAGACTAACAGCCCTAAATGGGGATGCCTTAGCCAAATTAGCTGCTTCTTTTGAGGCAGGAGGTGTGGAGTGCAGCTTGGAGTTGGCAAAACATCCAACTCCCGGTCCCAAAGCATCACTCATGGCTGTGATTAGGGGACAGATTTTCCCAGACAAAACCCATCACTGGCATCTTGTACAGAAATGGATGTCGGCATCAGTGTGTGTTGGAAGGTTCCTCATGGCTGGAGCCCACAGCATGTCACCAGAGCCCACAGTGCACACTTAAGAGCAGCCAACTCTTTAAGTACAGATCTAGGGGTATTTGCAGTGCAACCAGCGCTGGTATGCACAGACGCAGGTGTTCTCAGCTCTCACCCTATCTACTCACCTAACACATAGATTCATCAAAGTGTGTCTCCAAGGGTTTCTGCTTATATTCATTTTCTGTTCCCTCACTCACTTGGCCATCTGTGAGCTCCCAACAGCACAAATTCCTACTGCAGGTGCCAAAAATTTGCAAAAATAATAGGAAAAAAGATTTGACCTGGAGCTCATTCTTTCTGTTTCTTTCCCCACTTCTGTCAGTCAGAACCTAGCAGTCATGATATCAGTTTAGAGAGAGGAACATGGGGACTCCTTGGGTGTTAATGGTGTTCCTTTGGAAAAGAGGTGAATCTTCTCTTGACCAGATGGCTCTCAGGTATCCATAATGCTCTAAAAATTGTATGTGAAAATCTATGTCTATGTGATCAGGTGTCTTGTTTTATGGAGAGAAAGTTTAGAGCTATTGTTTATTTTGGTTTTGGGGTTAATCCAATGATTAGCTTACTCAGGGCTTACTCCTGGCTCTGCTCTAAGGGATCATTCTTAGAGAGACTCATGGGATCATCTGGGGTGCCAGGGATTGAACTCAGGTTGGTTGCAAGGCAAGTGTCTTACCCACTGTCTTATGGGTCCAAGTCATTAGTTTCAAGAATACAAACACATATATATGCCAAACTTTCAAGAAAATAGGGAAAAAGTCATAAGCTAAATCTATAAATCACCTCTTGGCTCAAGAAAGATTTTCATAGACTCTAGGAGAGAATGGAAGGCAACTAGAAGAACTTTTGTTCCACATGGCCTGTTTCATCTTGAGGACTTCTCTGTCTACCTCTCAGGGGTCATTAGGAAGCTTCCCCCTTTCACGTCTCTGCTGGGGTTGCCTGAGCTTCACTGCCTCTGCCTCTAGCTTTTAGGATCTGTTCTCATTTTCTCAAAGCCCCCAATTTCATACCCGTCATCCCGATTTGATGATAAATTCCTTTGGAGCCAAAGTCCATCAAAATGCTGGAATAAATGCAGGCTTGTCAGTGCTTCCTGCATGACTCCTCTGTTCACCACCCGCCTGCTTCCCAACTGGGTCAGGAAGCTTGCTCTTTGCATTAAAGGAGCTGCCCTTATCATAAGAGAGGCTCCCACAATGAACTCCTTGACCTCTAGGCTCCTTTTCACTTGAAGAAGAGCTTCTTCACTCACGCACGGGCTCTTCCGGGAGCCCTTAAGCACTGCTTGGATGTGAGATATGAGATGTTAAAGCCCAGCTGCAATTTCTTTTTTTTTTTTTTGGTTTTTGGGCCACACCCGATGACGCTCAGGGGTTACTCCTGGCTATTCGCTCAGAAGTCGCTCCTGGCAGGCACGGGGGACCATATGGGGAACTGGGGGATCGAACCGCGGTCCGTCCTAGGTTAAGCGCAGGTAAGGCAGGCACCTTACCTCCAGCGCCACTGCCCGGCCCCAGCAGCTGCAATTTCTAAGTTGTAGAGGTTGTATTTCTTCCTGGGTATAGGAAGAGTTTTACCCCAGGACTCAGGGCTCTTTCTTTTTGGCTCCCAAAGTACTTTTTGCCAGACACCTTGAATAGACCCTATTCTATCAAGCACCATCCTGGTTAAAAACAGATAAAAATAGATAATGTCAATGTGGAAAGAGGAAAATTAAAAAACTCCGGTCTCTCTTAGTCCAAACCAATAGAGTCCTTGCTACATCCTGATTCAGTTGTCTATGGAATGGGGAGTCTTCTGCTTTCTTCAGTAGCAGCAGACTTCACTGCCTCTGTGTCAAGTGGCATGTGATTGATTAAAGTCAGATTGATTGATTGATTGATTGATATGTATGGCCCTCAAATGGCACTACTGAGTTTCAACGTATTCTTTGGGATCCATCCTTTGTCCTGTAGGTCTCTCTGGAAAATAAGTCACAATCCAGCTCTGTCTTCAAAACCTCTATAGATCTGTATGAAGGGCACGTATACTCAACTTTGTCTGAAATGTTGATAACAAAACCATTTTTTAGGCCATTACAGTGTCTCTGGTTATCCAGTTTATAGGACTTAGTTCCTGGCTAATGCTATTTTATTTTGTTTTGGGAACACACCCAGATGTGTGCAGGGGGTTTATTCTTTTGAAGATTATTCTTGGCAGGGCTTAGAGGACCATGTGGGGTTCTGGGAAATGAATGCAAGTCATCTGTATGCAAGGCAAGTGCCTTTCCTACTGTACTATCTTTCCAGTGCCCCATTGATTCTTTTTAAAAAAATTTCACCATGGGGCCGGGCGGTGGCGCTACAGGTAAGGTGCCTGCCTTACCGTGCTAGCCTTGGACGGACCACGGTTCGATCCCCCGGTTCCCATATGGTCCCCTGTGCCTGCCAGGAGCGACTTCTGAGCGCATAGCCAGGAGTAACCCCTGAGCGTCACTGGGTGTGGCCCAAAAACCAAAAAAAAATTTTTTTTCACCTTTTTTTGGGTAAAGAGGCAAGCTCCAAGATGAACAGAGATGGAACCTCAGATTAGGGGCAATATGCCTGAAGCAATCTGAACCTGCTAAAATAGTCTTTGCTTCATAACAAACTGATCTGGGTCATTCCCCTCACCCCATTTTAAAAAAAAAACAGTTATCAAAAAATCCAAAAATGTGGTTAAAACACAGAATATAGATAGAGGTTAAAATATTTATGAAAGTTAAGCTAAAACAAGCCAAAATAATCTAATAGGTAATGCACTGACCAGACACGACGTCATTTGGTTTGCACTGGCACAGGGGCAGTTGAATTTATGACCTGATCTTCAGATATCTCCACTTCTGCTGCCCATAGTCTGGCATGGAGAGGACTGTCTCCAGCCTATTGGAGGAGGAGGAAGTTTATCTCAGGAGAGGAACTGCTGTGCCCTGGCAAGGTCTTGAGAAATGACCACCCTCAGTTCTTGCTTTTACTAGAACAATCTTGGTGAGACTAGCAATAGAATCGAGCCTGGGAGCATAAGACATCGTGTTGGCCTTGCCACCAACTGACACTGCAGTTTCTTTTCTCTCCTTTTGGGCCTGTTTATTTGGAAAAAAGGGCAGTGGGCCTTGTAGTGCATGAAGTTCTTCAAGTGGGGATTATATGTTCATTATATGTTATTATATGTTCCAATTCTAAAAACTGTTTCTCACAGCTAGATGCGATCATATCCATAACCTTGAAATGGGAAAAATGATTTTTCTGGATCCTAATATCAAGGGATCCTTTAAGATGGAAGAGTGGCCATGGAGATGGCTCTAATGGCTAGAACATGTGCATTGCATGCTGGAGGTCTGGCTGCCTTTGATCACCAGCACTGCATGTTCTTTTGAACATCACTGGGTGTGGTATTCAAACCAAACCAACCAATCAGCCAAAACTAAACAAAGTAAAGCCAAAGTGTAGGTAGAGGGAGAAGCTTACTACGATGTAAGGACTCGGCCCATTACTGCTGGCTTTTAGGATGGAGGGCAAGGCAGTGAGCCCCACTGAACCCAGTCCTCCGACCTGAAAACACCTGTGATGTTTAAAGTCTCTTCACAGTAATTTGCCATAGTATCACTGGGAAGTGAAATGAGGGCTTATCCAGCAACTTTGCCTTATTTCTGAGAAGTTAAGCTCAGCTTTCCCTGCAGTAGTGAGTGAGGGCTAGAGCTCTGGGGGCCCAAGATCATAGGAATGTATGGTCTGAGTTGCCTCCAGTGGGCGCTGTAAGGGGCCTGGATAAGGTATTATTTTCACCCTGTTTGACCCAAACCTATATAGTTGCAGGGTCTCATCCATCATCCTATGGTTTTTTTTTTTTTTTTGGATCACACCCGGCAGTGCTCAGGGGTTACTCCTGGCTCCATGCTCAGAAATTGCTCCTGGCAGGCACGGGGGACCATATGGAGCACCGGGATTCGAACCGATGACCTTTTGCATGGAAGGCAAATGCCTTTACCTCCATGCTATCTCCCGGGCCCCCATCCTATGGTTCTTGAGAGCTCTGTCGGGTTGGTCTCCTAAATGCAGGTGTGAGGTGCTTGACACTTATGCTGGGGTGGTACTTGATTCACTTTTTAAGAGGGTGGTGGTAGGGAAGGATGGGGAGAGAGATGTAATGGCAGAGCCAGTGGAATGGAAAAGACCCTGGTCTCCCTGGACCTTCCTGTGCATCAGTGCAAGAGGGACTGATACAAATCACCAAACCATAAGGGACTATTTCTATAAACAAGGCTGACATTGGTTTGATTCCTGGCATCCCATATGATTCCCTGAGTCTGCTAGGAGTAATTTCTGAGTGCGGATTCAGGAGAAGCACTATTATCACCAGGTGTGCCCCCTAAAAAGACTTAAAAATAGGGCTAAAGAGATGGTAGAGTGGATAAAGTGTTTATCTTGCACACGACCAACCCAACTTCAACCCTAGAATCCCACATGGTCCCCTGAGTCCACCAGGAATGATTCTGAGTGCAGAGACAGGAGTAAACCCTGAGCATTTCTGAGTGTAGTACCTAAACAAACAAACCATCCCTAAAAGAAACAACATCCCCAACCCTCAAATTATACTAGGATGCTTGTCTTATCTCTGTGAGCGCTAGGTAGGCTGTAATGGCTTGGATACAGGAACTGTTCCTATGCAATTAGCATGATGCTATGCAGACAAGAATTCTGCATGGTTAGGAAGCTCTGTCTTGCCAGAGTGCCTTGAAAGGCACGCCTCCTCCTTCTCCCCCTACTCCCAACCAAAGTACCTTCCAGCTTTCTTTTCTTTTTTCCATCTGGACCTTCTCATGGGTGAAGAGACCATGAGACTCAAATATAACTTCTGAAGGACAGAACAAATGTTTGATAGGAGTGAGGTTGTGGGCACAGAAAGGTAGATATGTGGGGCCTATAATGGGGCTAGGTGGTCAGACAGAAGGAGGAGCAGGGGAAGAAATGGCAGCTTTCTGGTTCCAGATCTGAGCAGCGTTGAGCGCCTCTGTCCTCACGCTGTCCACTCCAGGCCTTGACAGTGTGACCCTCTGCTGAATAGAGAACTTATTTACATAGTGGTAGTCTGTAGTTTCTAAGTCTTTTAGAACAGTCTAGGAAACAAGCAGGTACCTTATGTGAAGGTGGGCATGGCTGCCCCTTCCTTGGTCTATTTCCTGGCCTCTGTGGGTTCTAAGCCCTCAGGGGAACCGGCCAAGTATGGGCAAGGGCACAAGTAACAAGGCCTTTTCCACAAGACCAGCTTTTAATATGACTGTGATTGGAAGCACGAATAAATAAACGCCAAAGAAAATGGGAAAACCAAACCAAACCTCGAAACATCAAAACGAAAGTCGAGAAAACAAAACACACAATTCTGATCTCCGACAGAGACACGAACAAAAGCTCCCAAGGAAACAGAACCAGACCATACAAGCGTGTCACGAGAAGAGCCAGGGATGAGGCTCCAGGGAGGGGGACCTGGGTCACCTCCAGCTCCATCACAGGTGCCAAGACAACAGTGGGGGTGGCTCTGGTCCCCAGTGAGACCACAGGGGGCTGGGGATTGGGGGAAGAGGAGGATCTGTGGGTGGGTCAGGAACCTTCACGAATGACACAAGGACTGGACGTGGTCGACAGTTCTGCGGAGCCCCTCCTGATGACGCAGCATGAATTCCGTGGGGACCTGGCGGGGAGGTGAGGGGGGTGCAGCGTGGAGCCTGGCCCACCAGTGCGTTCATGTACAGAGACGCGGCAGCGGCGCTGTGAGGAGCGTGAGCATGCAGGTGCTTTATACATCTGGCAGTTAAGATGTGATGGCAGGTTGGTTCTGGGTCCGTTCCAGAGTGTGACGCTCGGGGCTCACTTCTCCCAGGAGGGATGTGCGCAGGGCCCGGCGTGACGGGTCCGACGTGGACGTGGCCAGAGCGAGGCCTTGGCAGAGAGTTTGCTATGTGTGCACAGGGGGCTCTTGCTTCTTCCCGTCGTCAGGGGCCATCCTGCCTGCGCGTGCGGCTCCCTGACCTGGGTCTGTGTGGGGGGTGCTGGGTGGTTGGCGGGCTGTCAGCAGGCGATCTCCTCCAAGGTCCCCAGGGCTGTCTGCAGGGGCACATTCACAGTGTGGCTGATGGTTTCAGAGTGGTTGGGCACTGTTTCACACGTGCTCTGGAGGGAAGGAAGGGAAGGTGGGTGTTGACATTCAGCCAGCAAGACTTGCAGTCACTCCCACACCACTGGCTGCAGCGAGGCCCCTAAGCACAGACAGATGCAGTCTTGGAGATCCTAGGGCTAGGTGGGATCTCCAGGACTACTTGGTGGCTTGGGTAATCTAGGTCACTGCAGGACCTGAGCAGCACTGCTTCCACAGGTCATCACATTCCTGTTTCCCAAGAATCACTGGGAGCGTCGCTTGGCCTCTCTCTTTCTTGCCTCCACCCCTCAAAGGTTCATTACAGCACTGGCAGCTCAGCTGTGGGCCAGGTGCCTGTTCTCTGCACCTTGCTCCTCCTGCCTGGCACTTCCAGGCACTCATGTGGGAGAATGATGCTGAAGGGCTTTCAATCCCCATCATTGCCTATTCAGAATCCTTAGCCTCACTTCTCCAATGCCGGGGTCCCTGGGCTTTTTATCACTTAACTCCTCTCTTAGATGGGCTCCAGACATGTCCCCTAAAGCTGTTCTTGAACAATTTCTAGATCTGGAGGAAGATATGCAGTTTGTGTCTAGGACTGGGGTTGGGGCACTGATCAATAAGTCAAGCACAAGGGCTGGAATCTGAACTCAGCTGCACACAGGACTTCTATGGTGTGCCTCTGAGGTCTTCCCCAGGGGAAGATAGGTGGGGCTTTGTGCAGGGCAGACAGATGGCTGGAGCTGTGGGATGTTTCCTAGGCTGAGATGTGTGGGAAGAAGGGAGGTATGGGAGACTAGATGGGGGCTGTGTCAGGAATGTGAGGAGATCTAATGAAGACAGGGGGCTACATTCTGGAGGCAGGGTGGAGGGAAGTCACTGGGCATTTACTCTCAGATAGGCAATGCAAATTAATTTTGGAGGGGCTTCTGGCTCCAGATCCAGTAGGATGAGGAGTACGTGGGCCCAGAACTCAGGCCTTTAACTCAACCATCTTCCTGGCACCTTCTGCCTCCTCACCAGAAAGTACAAGGCTTGGATTTGTTGACTCAAAGCAAGGGTTTTAACTCGGTGATGGGTAGAAAATAGCATCTGGAACAGAAAAGAGGTCGTAGGAGTTGGGTTTCCTTTTGTATATTTGGGTGTTTGAGGACACTCCTACTAATCAAGTGCTGGACCTGATGGTGCTGAGGGTTGTCAACACCACACCCAGTGGTGTTTAGGGGTCCATGTAGTGTTGGGGATCCAGTTCAGAGCCTTGTGCATGTAAAGAAAGTACTCCAACCCTTTGAGCCACCTCCCCAACCCTGCTTTTGAATTTGCTGATTTGAGGGGTTTGTGGTCACTTCATGGGCAGGAGGTGCTAGTTGAGAAAATTTAGTGACACTGGAACTATCCCACCAAAGCCTGGTCCCAGAAAGGGACTGAGTTTGCGAAGGGGCAAGAATAGTGCGTTTCTCTCTTGCTCCAGAAAGGAGAGGTTGTAACATTGGGCAGTGGTTGGGTGTTGGGTTACTCATTATTTTGTCTAAAACAAAATTTATCCCTGGTTTCTTTGTATCTCTTTGTTTGCAACTTAATTTCATCCAAAATAGAGATTGTCTTACTGTAAATTTGCGTGGTTTTACTGCCCCCACCCAAGGGTGATCTCTGTAATCAATAAAAACAATAGTTCTGGCAGGCAGGGGGCTCCATACTAGGTAGAAGACTGCCAGACTACACTTGTTTCACCCTCAATCTGGTTTGGATTATTTCATGCACAACCTGATTCAGACTCATTTGCCTGGGCTTGGAGATATAGCAAATGGGGTGATTTTACAACTGGCACCTGAACCATGGGCTGACTTGAACCCTGGACCCAAGAAGAAAACCTCAGCGATGGTGAGTGTCAATTGTGACTTGACCTGTTGATGGATTATCACCATGACACCTCCCACGAGCTGGATTGAATGTGCTGTGCCTTTCACTGGAACATTGGTGAACATGGCTCCTGTTCTAAATGGCTTCATGTTGCTTTGGTCCATCTACCTGCATTTCTCATTTGGGACTGTATGTGGTAGGTTCCTTAGAGATTCTCCTGCATACATGCCACAAGAGAGGAAGAGTACCTTCCCAGTGGTGATGAGTTCTCGATCTAAAGGCCTTCCCAGGGCTGATAATTTATCGTTTACTACTGGCACTAAATCAGAGAGAAACCTTCTCCCAAGTATGATGAGCCAGCTACCATCTCTGTAGACTTAAAGTCTGAAAATGGCTCAACCAGAGATATCCCCACACCTCAAACACTGAGTCAGGTAGACAAGCTGGTGCTGGCAATCCAAGTACTAGGCACTGTTAAATGGTTCAATGTCCAAAATGGTTATGAATTTATCAACAGAAATGACACCAAAGAAGATGTGTTTGTTTACTGGGTAGCTATGAAGAGAAACAATTCCCAGAAGTTTCTGTGTAGCCTTGGTGATGGGGAGACTGTGGAGTTTGATGTCCTAAAAGGAGAGAAGGACCAAAAGCTGCTAATGTATCTGGACCTGGTGGAATGCCAGTGAAAGGTAGCAAATATGTTCCCAATCTACATAGGTTCTGTCGATTTATTCCTGCCCTCACTCAGCTGACCCACCACCTATGGTGGCAGAGGCCCCCCTCATGTGAGACAGAAGCAGGCAGTGAATGGGAAAGAGTTGAAGACTCTGGGCAGCATCCCAGACGCCACTATTTCTTCTATCAGAGGAACCGTTTACCAGGACCATGGTTCCCAGACGTGCAGCAGCTTATCAAGGAAACCCCAGGAGCCTAACACAAAGGTGAATATGGAGAAGATGGAGGATCCAAAACCAGGCTGAGGGTGAAGCACTTGTAGTCTGGCAGTCTTCTACCTAGTATGGAGCCCCCTGCCTGCCAGAACTACCATTTTTATTGAGTACAGAGATCACCCCTGGGTGGGCAGTAAACCCACCCAGGTTTACAAGTAAGACAATCTTTGTTTTGAGTGAAACCAAGTTGTAAACAAACAGATACAAAGAAACCAGAGATAAATTCTGTTTTAGGTAAAAGGTGTAACCCCACAGTTGGGGTCAGGCCTTCATGTCTACCTGTGGGCTTCATATCTACCCTGGGCTCTGAATTCTGCAATTGTCAGGCAGACCTGGAGATGAACTGACCATGGTGGAAAAGACCCATTCTCAAGGTCCTTGTACTGTGCTTGGCAAACAGACACATCAATATCAGTTCTGACGAGTTATTGTTGTTCAGCTTCACAGGAGCCTACCCAGGGGACCCTGCTAAAGTGGAAGAGAACAGAGAAGTCCCTGGCTTGTGTTTTGCTACCCTGGGTAAGAAGGGCACAGTCCCTCCTCCCAGAGCCTCTCTGGTTGGCCCTTTAGCCTGTGATGTGGGAAGTGGATCCCGAGTCAGGAAAGGAAACTCTGCACTGAATAGGACCTGTTTTGAGAGGCATCTCTGCTGCTCCCCTTGCTTATTAGTGAGCTCTGGGACGAGTCTTGGGAAGAAGCCTGAGTCTCAGTGTGTCCTCAGGTTTGGAAGCTGACAGAGTATTTCTAGTTAAGGGATCTGGTGAAGCCACCTATCCTTCACCCCAGATCTGCATTCTGTCATCCGGGTGGCTCTTACCACATTCTCATCGTGGCTCCCTTCATCATCTTCTTTGCCCAGCAGGTCTAATAGCTTCTCTTTGACCAACTGCAAGAAAAGCAGGCAGGGTTTTTTTGGTTGCAAAATAGTACAAAGGTGGAGACCACCCTCTCCTTGGCTCAGGAATGGAAATGCAGATTGTGTGGGCCCAAGGCATGGCAGGAGCTAGTTTGGGAAAGTTCACTGAAAGGCCCTGTCTCACACACTGTGACTTTCTTTTCTTTGTGATGGAGGGTGAAGAGAGGCACAAGCCTGGACAAAGCAGGGGCCGGGTCTCCTTGGCTGCCCTTAGTCCAAAAGCCCATTTCTGAGGCTGAGCCTTGAATCGGATCATGAACCACATTGCCTAGGCCTGACAGATCCATGGCTCATAAGGTGAAGCGTCCTGAATCCTTCACACTCTATTCCAAGAGAAAGCAGTTATTACTTGTATTCTCTAGGGTAATTCCATTTCTATAACTTTTTACAGATTGTTATGAAGATTAATAAACAGCAGAACAAAATGTAGCCCAGGGGGGCTGGATATGGGTGTGAGGAATGCTGAGCAGCGGGATCATTGGTCACAGGATGATCCTGATTCTCCTGATGGATTCCCAGGCCTCTAGTGAGAGAATCTTTCCTGCTCTTAGGCTGTGAATGTGGGCTGAGATGCATAGTCCTAGGGCTCTGTAGGGCCTGGAACTCTGGAAAGATTCTGGGTCAGGGGCATATCTTTTTGAGGTTGTATATGTATGAAGTATAAATGTATGAGGGTGTGCATATGTGAGGTGGTATATCTGTGTTTGTGTGTGTGTCTGTGTGTGTGTGTCGTATACCAGTGTGATGGGTGTGTGTAATCTATCTGTATGAATGATGTATGGGTATGTGGTATGAATGTGTGAGGGATGTGTGTATGATATGTGTATGAGTAATACGTAGGAATGGTGTGTGTGCGTAGGCTGTGTAAATGTTATGAGTATGCTGTGCCTATCTTGTATCTGTGTGAGCTGTATTTATGAATGGTGTGGGCTGTGTGAGTTTATCTGTATGAGTGGTGTGTGAATAGTATATCTGGGAGTGATACTATGTGCATGTATTTGTGTTGAGTGTGCAAGTACCAATGCAACCTGGTCTAGCTCCAGGCTGCTGCTGTCACCAGCCTCTAATTTCTTCTGTCCCTGCAGGAGGGGCCCTCCCACAGCATTCCTTCAGGGACTCAGCACAGCACTGCACTGTTGTCTCTTACCCCGCAAGCCTGATGTGTGGGACAGATTGCTAGACAATCTCTGTATATAGGGAGGAGGAAGCAAAATGATCCACTGCTTTGGTTTTGAATATTGGGGTGGCATGAGAGCACTTATCTCTGAGCATGCCCAAATCTTACCTCATAAATATAATCAAAGAGCTCTAGTATTGTGAGGATACTAGCACCAATGAACAGTCCCATCTGACCGCCAATATCACCTGGAGAGAGAACAGGAGAGAGTGAGGATCTGACTTGTCATAAACAGCTCCTGGGATCAGGGAGCCATTGGCAGGAGGCCAACTCACAGCACTGTCCCTTGTTAAAAACTTGGCCTTGCCAGCAGAAGGTCAGGCTTTCCAGAGAACCCCAGATTCCAGCACCCCTTAGGGATGGGCTCCGGTGAATCTAGTGGGGCTGATAAAAGATTGGAGTAAAACAGCCAGTCCAAGGACATCGATTCTGCCCATGGCAGGGACTTGTGCTATTTGGGCTGTGTGGTCCTCAAAACATGTGTCAGGTGTCCTGAGTGGGGGTTTGGGGAACAGTGGCATAAAGACACCCCCATTATGTTACAACCTTTAAGATTACCTTGGGGCAGTTTTGATCCTTGGTCCTTGACATGAGGTTACACGTTACATCCCCACATACAAAGACAAGTGGTCTAGGAGAGAGAGGCTCTTGCCCAGTTCTTGCCTCTTGACCATAGACTTTCTATATTGACCTCCAGACTCCAGGAACTCTACTCCTGAAGCATTTGTAATCAGTACATTTGGATGGAATTTAGAATGTACCCCCAAGTGCAGGGTCCAGGGAGCAGAATGGAACAGTATTGGGGGTGGTCATGTTTGTAGATCTGGGGATTGTGGTGTTTTTTTGGTATTTGACAAAGGACTCAGTTCAGGGGCCACTCCTGCCTTCTCCTGCACTGACATTACTCTCTGTGAGGGCTTCTACCTGGGCACCTCAGTATCCACTGGTTGGGGAGTACCGCAGCACAAGTTCCTGCCTCTGGCAGCTTCACCCCACAGGGTGCCAAAGTCACACTCCTCCCTATACAAAGGCCTGGAATCCTAAAGGGTGGCACTGAGAAGGCCCTGGAAGTGCTTACAGTCCAGATTCCCATTGTGTTGATGGAAAACTAGATTCATGGTAGGAACCTGACCCCCACCCTCCACCATAGGGATGTCCTCCCATTCTGGTGTTGGGGTATGCTAGGATAAAGGGAGGAGCCAGTGAATGGGAGGGTGGGACTCCTCAGGAAGCTCATACATCTGTCTATCTGCTCATGCCCACCCATCCCCATGAACTGTGAAAATCTGTGCCATACCGAGTAAGGCAGCGACTTCATATGCCTTCTTCTGTTCAATTGTCTCATAATTGAGAGCTTCAAAAAATATATCCAGAACCAGGATGTTCTCTCTGCAGATTAGGACCAGACAAAGTTAGATTTCACAGGGAGTTTCAGTGGACAGATTTCCCATGGGCACTTGGAGAAATGGACACCCCCAGAATGGGACCAACCAGCCTGGATAACGGCAGATATGGGGCTTGAGTCTATGCCATCACTTTGATCTAGTGCCCTTTGCAGGGTGGGGGTGTTGATTGGCCACTCCAGATTATCATTCTTTCTCTTCACCTCTTTTCTAGTCTTGCCTAGTCTCCTCATTTATGTACTCCTGTTGCTTTGCCAGTCCCCATTCCCAAGAGATCCCAAGTTCCTATTGGGCTGTATAGACACAGTTCCCTAAGTCAGTGAGGGCTGGTAGGTATCAAATCTCTCTAAGGCTGGAGTAGGGGGTTAAAGGGGCCACACCGTGGTGGGGATAGTCACCCCATATGCAGAATGTGTGTGAGTAGCCCTGACTCCTTGCTTAGGTCACTGTGCACTGAATGCCCTTTGATACTTAATCCATGGATCGGAAGCTATCCCAGGACAAGTTTGGGGTTCCCTGGGTGATCAGTTAGTTAGATGAAGAGCAAGAGGAAAACATTCCAGCAGAGAGAACTGAATGGATAAAGCCTGCCTGAAAAGCTCCTATCCACTCTAAAAAACAAATGCTGAGGCTCTCTGGGATGGTATACTCATAGGTGGTACATTCAGCCCCCCTCCTATGGCTGGTACAAGTCAGCAGAGCCCACAGCCCTGAATTTCTCTTTTTCTGAGGGAACGGAAGCCCCCTTAAAACAGGAATGATTCCACAATCACCTTTGTCTTTGTATTCTGAGTGCTGACCACAGAGCCGGCCAGCTGTGGGTGTACAATGGTCTTTTGTTCCGGGAAGCCAAGCTTGCTCGCTCACCTCTTCATTATCCTTCCTGGATTACCCCCAATCTGCTCCCATTTATTCCTTAACCACCCCCTCCCACCTTACCAACCAGGCCTGCTTTGCTTACGAGATATATTTCTCGGATTTGTTAAATTTCTTCTCTAGATACTTGGCAGACGTCTTGCTGGGGATCTTCACCATGGAGAGCTCTTTGTTGTAACGGGTTAGGTTGCAGGGAGTTCTGCAGAGACAGTAATTACTGTCCTTTTCTGCCAGCAGACCTGGAAAGCAGAGAGAGGCGGGGTTTAGACAGGTAGGGGAGGAGGTTTTTTCATTGGGTAAACTGGGGGCAGCACTCTGAAAGGGCTTTTGAGATAAGCAGATAAAGAGTGCTGGCTGTACTGGGGAGATGGCCCCAAAAGCTCCAGTGCATGTCCCATGTCCTGCATGTGGCCTCGATCTCTGATACAACTGTGTGATTCTCTGAACACTAACAGGTGTGTTCCCTCAAAACAAAAAAAAAAGAAAGATGACAACTCTCTCTCTCTGTCTCTGTCTCTCTGTCTCTGTCTCTCTCTGTCTCTCTGTCTCTCTCTCTCTCTCTCTCTCTCTCTCACACACACACACACACATATACACACACACACACACCTGACCATAGATGCGCATAGTTTTTAGATGAGGAAAACAAGAAAAAATATTCTAAAGCAAATAGTGTACTAAAATATTTAATAAACCCAATGCGAGACACCGTCAGGAGATGGCCGCTGGGAACAACAAGGCTGCGAGGCCAAAGTATATTTACAATATATATGATGATCCATAGCTGGTTAAACACATTTACCTAACTCTTTTTTTTTTACATCAGAGAATAAAAATACATTTTAAGAATACTTTTTTGTTAATATAAAGAGTCACAGCATTGATCGAATAGTCCTAAATGAAAGCTCTATTTGTGATGGTGAAAGTTTGTTAACCTCATTGCTCATACTATGTTGTATGTCTGCAAATAAAGGGGCCATAATACTGTGGATGTCAAGTGGTCATGCTCTTTTCCCCAGCTCTCAGGCTTCAGCTACAGGGGGCATTTGCTCCATAAGACGCACAGACATTTCCCCCCATCTTTTGGAGACAAAAATGCATCTTATGGTATGAAAAAATACGGTACATCTTGGCTTGTGCTTTCAAGCCCATGTTTTCTCTTAAACATATAGTCCTCTCTCTCCCCTCATGTCTTTCTAAGAAAATTCCATTTAATAAAACTATCTTGCTTCACTTAGCTAAATAAATACATTAATAAAAAGCCCATATTTTGGAGCTCTGGCCCTTTAAAACTCAGGCCATCTTCTCTGCTCCTAGCATTGATTTTCACCATCCATCAACAGTACATTGATTGCTACCATCCACTAAGTGGGGTGTCCATCAGGGACAGATGTGGGGGACTGAAACTCACCCAGAAGAAATACAAAGCTGAACTTATAACTAAACGACAACAAACTGAGAAGGCTCTTTGGACTGGGAACTTGTTCTTAACCTTGTCCTTTCCTGCTAAAGCCAAGGACAGGGCTTAGAAACTTCTGGCTCAGATTTACAGATAAGACCTTTATCTCCAGGCCTCTCAGTGAACTGGACCTTCAAGTTTCTAAGGCTATTTAATCTGAAATCTCAGGCTCCTTGATTTTCCTGGGCTCCCTCCTCCTCTGTCTGCTGGGTTTGGATGACAGCAAAAGCTCTCATAGGTCCCCTTGGTGGAACCACCTGTCCTAGGAATGTTTCCCTCACTGCTTTTCTGCCCTTTAGGAGGAGGCACCTTTGTCAATCAAGTCATCACATCCCTCCTCTTTTTTTTGAAGCGAATCATGCTTATGTACTTGTCAATTCCTCACTCCAAGAGCATAAACCAGTCACACACTAGAAGTCCTCTCACGGTTCATAAGATCCCTAGTCTCTGGGACTGAGGTTATGAGTTCAGAGCTGCCTCCACTTAGCTCCAGTGAGTGTAGCTGCTGAGGAATTTTGAGTCTGGAAGATTCAATGCTTTCCTTTGATCTGAGTAACTAAGACAACACATGAAGGGGATCTCTGCCTTTGGAGAGGTCTCGGACTTGTCTGTTTTCCCTCAGCTGCTGGTTTCCAAGGTAGAAAGTGTGTGTGTGTGTGTGTGTGTGTGTGTGTGTGTGTGTGTGTGTGTGTGTGCACGCGTGCATGCATGTGCGCATGCTATTCCAAACCAATTTACCCATAATTTCTCCTGAAAGAACCCCACTTAGCCGCACCAGGCAGGCAAAGTCAGGTAGCTTCTGAAATTAGCTTGGCATCTGCATGTGAGTCGATAGTGTGAGGGTTATGAGTTCTCCCCAAGTCTGACTGCTTTGTCTATCCTGTTCCCCATATCTCTCCTCTTCTACACACCCCAAGTGCTCTCTCCCCTGGAATTCACATCTCTTTCATTTCTACCTTTTGGTCCTTCCCACACCTGAATCCTGTTACCAGTCTTCACTGATTTGTGTTCACTCCCTCTGTCACTCCGTGCTCCTGCTGTAATTTCCTTTCCTATCCTGCAGGAAAAGTCACCATCCTGCCCAACCTCTCCTAAACTTTCCTGTGCTTCTGTCTTTTGAGCTCTCTTCTACACCTGGCAGTTGCTTGTGAGATCAGTTTCAGCCTCCCTACCCCCATTCCATCTGTTTCCCAGTACTGACCTAGGGCAGGCTCTGCACATTCCTTGTGTTGCTCAGGGGTACAGAAAGGGGCATCTCCTGCAAAAAAGAAACAAGGTAGAGGTGCTTAGACAGCAGGACCTCCAGCCCAGGAAGGTGAGGACATTCAGTTCTGGGAGGTACAGAATCTGTCCACAGACTAACAGAGGGAGTCATGGCAGAGCAGTCTGGGAACTGGGGGTTGAAAGATTGGGTTCTCGGCTGCTCTGTGATCTGGAATGTTATAGCAGGAGACGGTGTAGGTATGAGCAAGTGAGTAGGCAATAGGGGAAAAAAACCTGAATTGTTTGCAGTGAGGAGATGGGGTAACCCATCACCACACTACCTTTGTGAATGGGAGTGGGGCTTGTATGCACCTCAGAATTGCTTTGCCTTTCATTTTCCTTGAGTCATGGGTGCTCCAGTCACAGAGTCAAGAGCTGAATGGTGACTGTCTCTGTTACTTGCTTTGACTCAGGTTCCAAGGCAAATACAGCACTGGTGGGTTGTCCAGTCCAAGCATCAAACATGAAACACAGACCAGAGTTTGGCTCTCATTTCTGGCCTCTAGATATTCAGCACCCTTCTTTACCAGCTGCTACATGGAAAGTCATCTACTGGCTGTTTTCCTGTTTCCATATACATCCTTTCCAAGGGAAGATGCTAAGACTCCTCCTTCACAATGATGACAATTTTATCTCGTTTTTGTGTTTGAGGAAGCTCAGGGCCACTTTAGAATTCAGTGATTTGAATCACAGATAGTAAAGAGATTACTGATAGTGATGAGTAAACCAAAATTCGGTTATTAAGATGTTCATGTCAGCATTGATTATCACCTGAACACTCAGCAACAAACTGAATGCCCAGTGTGAGAATTATAATAAACTTCAATTAAGCATGATGGAGGCATGAAACAGTAACCAATAAACCTAACACCATGCCTGGCACATTGATGGCCCTTATTTGGTAGGACTTCTGTGTTTTTCCCCTGCTGTGCCAACAGAGCAAATCACCGAGTTCTGAAATTTCAAAAACATTTTTATATTAGCCTACACTGAAGTCTCAAAAATGTATGATTATGCTAAAAAGGAAATGAAGGAAATAATAGAGAAACTTAGCTCCCACCCTTTTTTTTTGCTAGATCCCACAGTAGATGAGTAACAGAACTTGAACTTGAAAACCAAGCTCATAGGAGATCCAGCCCCAGTCACTTTTTGCCCATGTGACCATACCCTCTGGCCCTGCATTGTCTTGAAGCATTGACCATACATTGTTAGTCTGATAATTGAAATGTCAGCACATGCACATTTCTTTGCTAGCTGATAAATTTTTTTCTCATTTGAAAAAGTGCTAGACATTTGAATGCAGGAAGGGAAGCATCTGGGTGGAAGCCACAGACATATGGATGCTTGAATGTGCACGGGTCTGGGATGCAAGAGTTGTAAGGTCCAAATATATGGACAAAAGATAGGAGGGAAGAGCAGCAAGCAGCAATATGCCAATAGGAGCACTGAGAGGATTCTTTCAGCTTTTGGATGCTTCTGGATACCAGGATGCTTCTTTTGCTGCTAGATGAGTTGTCTCTACCTATCTGGGCAGTAAATAATAGTCTACTTTCCAGGAAAGCTTCCCATTAGATCCCTATGTGGAAGAGAAGACTTTTCCCTTAGGATAAGAAATATAAAGAGGTCCCAGTATTCCCTGGAAAGAGCACTCACCTGGCATGTGGACCATGCGGCAGTTGCAGTTCTCCACAATATATCGGGTCTCACAGTCAATCCTACAGGCGGTAATACTGTAAACAGGAAAGAAGTCGAGCCCCATCTCTGAGGACCGGCATTCCCCCCATGGTGGGGGCAGGTATGTGAGCTGCAAGACAGGAAGAACATGTGCAGCAGTGAATTCTGGAGGTTCGTTTCAATGAATTCATGGCTTACTTATTCGCTGATCCAGTACCTTTTCTCCCACCACAGAACATCTCCTACATGACAATATCAAGTTGATGGACCTCTAAGAGTCTGTATCTCTCTCTGATGTGTTTCTTTCTCTTTTATAATGTTCCCACAGAGGCTGATCTGCTGGGTCTCATATACACACCTCACTTATGTCTTCCCTCCACTGCTGAATCTGGTCCTTTCTCAAATCTTGGAGCGGCCCAGCTAAAGTCTATCTACTATATTTTCCGGCATATAAGACAACCCCCTAATTTTGCAGTTAAAACATAGGTTTAGGCCTTTATTCACTGTATCAGACAGAACATTCCTGTGCTGCAACTGTATGTACCACAGTAAGCCAATCACAACAAGCAAAAGTTCAAAGGTTATACTGTAATAGACTTCCTCTCTGACTCTGGCTAATCTGAGCAGGCTTTTTATAGTGTAGATTTGGGTACAAAACATTGTATAATTTGCATGCATAAAAAGCCTGCTTGAATTGGCTGAGTCAGAGAGGAGGTCCTAGCAGCGTTGCAATGATTGGTGCAGGATCGAGTTGGAAAATTCGTTTAGTGGTAATATCCAGAGTCAGACGATTTTCATTTAGCCATATGTCAGAACGTTTTTGGGATATACTAAGCGTATAAGATGACCACTGATTTTCTGTTGACTTTTTTTCATTTCAAAAGTCATCTTATACGCCGGAAAATACCGTATCTTCTTGGTCTGGGACATTGAGAACCTAGTTGTCCTAGAGCCACAGGAAGAAACTGAGATGAGGCCCAGAAAGAATTTTATTATTATTATTATTATTATTATTATTATTATTATTATTATTATTATTCTAATGTTATCTTCAGACATGCAAAGCAGGAGCTCTGCTGCTAAGTCATATCCCTTGCCCATATTACTGTTAATTCATGATACTTGGCCCTGACTTGGACAGCTTCAATGCCATGTTGTGGCTGATGCCTCTGGGGAAGACATCACTCTTATTTATAGGGGTTCAATGAATATAAAATGATCTGATACTTAGGGTGCTTGTCTTCTGGACCTAACAGGCACTTGTGGTTGTTACATATTTATTAAAGGTTTAATCCCAAGCTAAAGTCCTTTACATGTACCACATTGATTGAATTTTTTCCAAATTGAATAGTAAAAATGCTTTACAACCTACATATCTCCAGCACACAGTTCAGCAAAATATTAAAAATGTCTATGACCATGTAACCACCAATTTAATCAAGACAGAGTACTTCTAAAATCACACCAGAAAGTCTCATCCTGTTGCTTTCCAATCAGCCCCCCACCTTCTCAGGCAATCACTGTAAAGGACTCTGTTACTGCCACTGAATTTGCCCATTCACTAATGTAGGATTTTGGCATTGAACTTCTTTAACTTCAACATGTTTGAGGTAAATCATCTCAATTCTTTTTATTACTGAACAGATTTTTAGCATCAATATGTGCTACAGTCCCTAAGTTCTCTATTAGGTGAGGTCGGCCACTTGCTCCATTGAAAATTTTTGGCAGTTATGAGAATTCCCTTCCTACCACTTATATAAAAGTAATTTTGTGGACATATATTTTAATTTCACTGGGTCAAAGGCTAACAATGTCATAAGATCTATCTAGACAATATAAGCTACTGCTATTAGGTTTGTGGAACTATTATCTACTATAAGAATACCAGTTTTTATCCTACCAGTAGAATATGAGAGTTTTGGTCCTTCTTCATCCTTGAAAATTTCATTTGTATTTAAAATTTTGCTCAGAGAAATAGTACTGGGGTTAAGGCACTTGCCTTGTATGTGACGAACCAATTTTGGTTTGAATCTTGACACTGCATATGGTCTAGAGCACTGCCAGGGGTGATCACTGAGCACAGAATCAGGAATTATGCCCTGCCCCCAAGAACCAACCTAAACCCTGAATTTATTATTCTGTAGGTGTATAGTTGTATTTCTATTTGTGGGTCCTGGTGACATTAACACAATTTTTATGTATGGTCTTTTGTAATAGGTTTTTTTTTCTATTAAGACAAATATATTTTTTTCTTTTTTTCCCTGGGTTTTGGGGTCACACCTGGCGGTACTCAGGAGTTACTTTTGGCTCTGTGCTCAGAAATCACTCCTGGCAGGCTGGAGGTGGGGGATAGGGGAACCGAAATCAAATTCGGTTCCATCCAAGGTTGAAAGCATGCAAGGCAGATGCTCTACCGCTGTGCTATGACTCTGACCTAACATTTTTTTTGTTTTTGTTTTTTGTTTTTAGTTTTATTATTGAGATGAAAAGTTCTCCATATATTCTGGTTTCAAGTCTTTTTTTTTTAGATGTATATCTGGAAAGAAAGAGAAAAAATATTTTCCATACCACTTATAGTGTGACTTTCTCTTTAATTTTCTTTTCTTTACTATTTGCTTTTTTTCTTTACTATTTGTTTTAAATGAAGCAGAATAGTTTTTACTTAAAGAAATTTAAAGAGGTGTGAGGAGGGAGAATGAGAAAGAGTTATATATTCAAGAGAGAATGGGGGCTTCTCCAGAGTGGAAAATGCTTCTTTCATTTTCTTAATGATATACATTTTTTTCTTGTTTTAAATCAAGATTATTATGATATAATTTGTATGTAGCAAATGCATCCATTTTAGTGTATAATTCAATGAGTTTACAAATGTTTGCAGCCTTTTAAGGACCATCCTAATGGAAAAGAGAACATTTCCATTAACTCCCCAAAGCTCCCCATTTGTAGTCACTTTCCTTCCCCCAGCCCCCAGGCAACCACCGATGTGATTTTCCTCATAAAAGTTAGTTTTTTTCTGCTCTTGAGCTTTATATAAATAGGACCATACAGTATGTGTCCTTTTGTGTCTGGTTTCTTTATCTCAGCATCAGGTTTTGGAGATTCATTCATGCCCTGTGTATATCTGTAGTTTATTCTTTTTTAATGCTGAATGGTCTTTTTTCATAGTCATTACTTTTTATCTCTTCTTCTTGCTGGCTAGAAACTCAAGTTATTATATTGAGAACTGAAAAGAGTCCTTGCATCCTAAGATGCCCAGATCTTGAGGCGAAAAGTTTATTATTTCACCATGAAGTGTGATAGGTACATATTTTTCTTAAGATGCTTTTATCAGTTTGTGGAAATTCTTTTCTAGTAATGTTTGCTGAGTTCCCTCCTGAATGGGTATTGCCTTTTTTTTTTTTTTTTGATTTTTTGGGTCACACCCGTTTGATGCTCAGGGGTTACTCCTGGCTAAACGCTCAGAAATTGCCCTTGGCTTGGGGAGACTATATGGGACGCCGGGGGATCTAATGGCGGTCCTTCCTTGGCTAGCGCTTGCAAGGCAGCCACCTTACCTCTAGAGCCACCTCATCAGCCCCGGGTATTGCCTTTAAGCGGACATATTTTTAGCATCTGTTGATCTGATCACATGATTTTCTCCTTTATTCTTTCATTGGATGCCTGACATTGATCTGCAGATACTGAACCCATTTTTCAGTTTCAGGTTAAACTTCATTTGATCACGATATATATTTTTCATTCATTAATTAAAACAATTATATTACTCAATCTGCTAATATTTTTTGGAGGATTTTGTATGTGTGCTCATGAAGGTTAATGCATTTAATTTATTTTTTTTTATAATGTTCCTACTAGATTTTGATATTTGTCATTCTGCTAATCTTACAGAAGACTTACAAAGTGTTTCCTTCCTCTTTATCTTATGTATATTTTTATAGCCTTCTTGTCTTAAATGTTTGATAGAATTCAGAAGTGAAGACTTGTTTTGTTTTGGTTTCGGGTCACACCTGGTGATGCTCAGGGGTTACTCCTGGCTCTGGGCTCAGAAGTTGCTCCTGGCAGGCTTGGAGGACCATATGGGATGCCAGTATTCGAACTGGGATCTTGGGGTCTGTCCTATGTTGGATGCGTGCAAGGCAAACACCTTACCACTGTGTTATCGCTCTGGCCCCAAGTGAAGACTTCTTTACCTGTTGATTGTGTTTATAGATAGATACTTATAAAGATTTTGAATTATGAATTTAGTTTATACAATAAATTTAGATATAACACTTGTGTGCTGGGTTTGGTAAGTTTTTTTTCAGGATATTGTCCATATTTAGCAAATTTATTAGCATAAAGTTGCATATACTATTTTCTGACAGTGTTTTAAATGTTATGGAATCCATTGTGATGTTCTCGCTTTCATTTCAGATATTGGTATTATATTGTTTCTCTGGTTCCATAATACTATGAATTCAAATTTAATTATGATTGGATCAGAAAAGATATTCTCCATGGTTTCATTTCTTTCAAATGTACTGAGTGTACCTTGGTGAATGAATGCCTCATGTGCCCTTAAAGTATGTGTAGTCTATTATTGTTGGTGCTATTTTACCAAAGGCAATTAAGTCACTATAGTTTCAAAGTTTCTCAAATCTTCTGTGTCATGACCGACTTTTGTCTATCAAGTTTTGAGAGAGCAGAATTGAAATCTTCTGTTATGATTAAGGTTTTGGTCCTTTTTCCCTCATTAGTTCTGTCAATTTTTGCTTCATGCATTTTTGAAACTTACTGTTAGGCACTTCTATACTTAGGACCACTGTATCTTCTTGACAAACAGATCCTAGTATCAATGTGAAACAATCCTCTTTATCTTATACAATATCTTTGGAAGTGTACATTGCACATTATAGATATATAAGTTTTCTTAAGCTTACTGTTTTTATTTCTTGGGTCAATTCTTTTATTTTAAATCTGTCAGGATACACACACACACACACACACACACACACACACACACACACACACTGCAAGGTAAGAGCCTTATCTGCTGTACTATCCTCAGCCCTGAGTGTTTTTATTTTATTATTTCTAATAATCTCTATCTTTTCACTGGAAGACTGAGTTTATTTGCATTTAATATAAATGTTGATATGGTTGATTTAAAGTCTATCATCTTGCTTTTCATTTCCTATTTGTTTTGAGTGTTCTTTATTTGTTTTCTCCTTCCTTATTACATTTAGGTTGCTGAGTTTTGTTTTAGTCATTCATCCCGTGTCTTTTGTTGATTCTTGATTTATACCTTTTGATGATGATGATGATTTTTTGTTTGTTTTTGGGTCACTCCTGGCAGTGCTCAGGGGTCACTCCTGGCTCTATGCTCAGAAATTGCTCCTGGCAGGCTCAGGGAACCATATGAGATGCTGGGATTTAAACCACCGACCTTCTGCTTGCAAGGCAAAACCCTATCTCCATGCTAACTCTCCGGCCTTGATGATTATTATTTTTAATCATTGTTTTTAGATTTACAATATGCATTCTTATCACATTCTACTTTAAATCAATATTCAACCACTTCACCTATAATTCAACTTCCAATGTCCTTTTGCTATTGCTGTCATATCTTACTTTTTACATGTTATAAATTCTATATTATTTTTTCATTAAGCAGCCCAATGACTTTCAAAGAAGTCAAGAAAATAAAAAGAATTATATTTACCTGCATATATCACATTTTCACTCTTCATTATTCTTTTCAGTATATTTGCATTTCCATTTGATATGTCAGGCTCAAGAATGTTCCTCAACAGTACTTGTAGTACAAATTTACTTATGGCAAATGTTCTCACTTTTCATTTATCTATAAAATGTTGGAGTTCTGGCTTTGTTTCTGAAATGCTTTATGGCTGCACATAGAACTTCAGGTTGTTAAAAGTGTTTTAGCATTTTAAATATGTCCCACTAGATATGGCCTCTATTATTTCTGACGGGAAATAGTTATCATCTTTTCATTGATTTCCTGTGTGGTCTTTTTCCTCTGATTTTAAGATTTTTTTTTTATCTTTGGTTTCAGTATTTTGATAATTCCACATCTCAAGATTTTCTTTGTATATACATATTCTGCTTGGGGACTGTTGAGATTCTTGGATCTCATGAGATGATGATTTTGAGTAAAAAATTGGAAACATTTGAATCATTATTTATCCATTTTCCCCTTTTCTAGTCTCTTTATTCTGGGATCTTTGTGACAATACATGTTAGGCTGATCACTACTGTGCCACAAGTCATTCAGATCTTTTCACTTTGATCAGGCTTGTTTCTTTTGGGGTTTTCAATTGAATAATCTCTATTATTGTCTTGTATCTATCTAAGCTTCTGAAAATCCCATCCAAACACATTTTAATTTCAGGCCATGTATTTCTCAGTTCTTAAAAAATGCCTCCAGGAATGTTTAGCTGAAAGTATTTGCCTCA
The DNA here is from genome assembly GCA_004027635.1 of Crocidura indochinensis. Taxonomy (NCBI): domain Eukaryota; kingdom Metazoa; phylum Chordata; class Mammalia; order Eulipotyphla; family Soricidae; genus Crocidura; species Crocidura indochinensis. The sequence goes on along the minus strand of PVKC010002163.1, from coordinate 803 downwards.
AAGTGTGAGGCTGAGAGTTCCACCCCCAACTTCATGCTCTAGGCAAGATGCTGGGAACCTTGCATTGGGGACCACAGCCAAGTGTGTGATCTCCAATCCTGGGTGCCCAGGGTATGTGAGCATAGCTAAAGTGCACAGTTACCTCCTCAAGCACTATGACTAAAGAGATATGAAGGTGTGGCCAGACCTGTGGACTACTTTGAGTATACAACCAACTATGCATGAGCATAATTAGAGTATATTATCTTAGATATCCTCCCAGCAAGGGTTTGGCAGAAGTGAGTGTGTGCAGCACCTCAGTACTGCCCTAAGTGCACAGACAATGCAGTCAAGTGTGATTGTGACAACAGCAGCAAAAAAGATACAAACAGGAAAAGGTAAGGGGAACCCATTAAAAAACATTTAGTGTGGAGGAGGGGGCACCAAGTGATAGCACAGTTGGTAGGGTGTTTGCCTCGCATACTGGGTTTGATCTGGCATCCCATATGGTCACTGGCAAAAACCAAAAACCAACCAACCAATCAAATCTTTAGAACCTTTAACTTTTTGCTAAAAAGTTTCTAATTCTTTAAGTTTCTTCTACAATGACCATATTAATCATTGTTAATTGAGTGGTTTCTTTCTCTTTGCTCTCTCCTTCCCTCCCTCTTTCCCTCCCTGCCTCTTTCCCTCTTTCCCTCCCTGCCTCTCTCTCCCTTCCTCCTTCCCTCTCTCCCTCCCTCCCTCCTTCTTCCCTGCCTCCTTCCTTCTCTCCCTCCCTCCCTCTCTCCCTTCTTCCCTTCCTCCCTCCCTCCCTCTCTCTC